>JZKD02S0802147.1:915263-926655 GCA_000966675.3 Picea glauca | reverse complement strand
CCACAATATAATAAAGAATGCTTGAAAGGTTAGTTGAAGGATATGAGGTCTCATCATGAGCCGACCTATCATGTACATGGATATATAGTGGTATGACATTGTCATCATCTGGTCACCAAACTAGGGCAATGGCTCTTAGTTGCATGGCTGAGAGAAAGGGGGTCTCATCACGAGCCTGCCTTCTCATTTCAATTAGGTTTTTGTGGGTGACATTGCCATCATCTGGTCACCATGCCAGGGAAGTGACCTTCAACCTCTCATTGTGCTATATTGAAATAAAATAAAGAAAGAAATATAAAATGCAATTGATAGGCTTGGAAAAAGTGCATTGCGGATGAAGGTACCACACACCCTCTACAAAGGCACCCATGAATGAGACCCTACGATGCCTTGTATGTCATGAGCCCTATTCCCATTGAGTCTTGACCCCAACCACTTCATCCAATTTACATGTATTAGAGAGGGATCTATTGTAAACTCTCCTTGACCTAGGGAAAGATCTACCCAATAGGACACCTTGTCAACCCCCCCATGTTCAAGCTTGACAAGTCACATAGTTTCTTTGAGTTGTTAATTGTTTGATATGGTGATATTTGATGCACATGCTTAGATGGCTTATTTATTGATTGGATTCACTTACCATGATGTTATGACGTGAGATCCTTGGAGTGTGTGCTCATTTGTCTTTGCAGGACCTAGTTGGTGGATAGTTTTAGGAGAACAAGCCTAACTTGGGCTTCCATGGGGCTACAAGCCCATGGGTTGGATGCTAGGGGCTTGCATGCCAGATGAGAGATATCATACTTGGAATTCCTTGATGATGACTTGAATGGCCTAGCCCAACCCTCACTTGCCAAACGATTTTCTCAAGATGGGAAAAACGTCCTATTTTTTAGCTTGACGCCATGCTTTTGGGGCTAGGGCATGGTGGTGAGGTGCCACTCTGGTGACACTTGGAAGTTTTGAGGAGAAGATGGTCTTCACCATGATGATATTTCTTATATGCTTGATATGTGGCATTTGGAGACCTACCCATGCTTCTCCAACACCAACGACTTCTTCAAAGTGGAAAAATGTCCCCTAAAGGGGTGACGTCCTCCTAAATTAGGGATTTATTTGTGCAAAAAGTGAAATTTTAAGTGAATTGTTTAAGATTACTTTGTTAAGGGGGAAATATTAGGGTTGTTGACCCCTAATCATGTGGCTTCTTAATTTGTGGACAAACTTTGTTAGCTACATTTTGTATAAATAGAGATCATAAGATCTCATTTTAAAACATAACTCTCCCTCTTGTGAGAAGACTTGGTTTGAAATTTTCAGCTATCTTGGCTCTTTTATCTCTTTTTCACTAGTTTATGGCTATACTTATGAATGGTTGATGGAATAAGTGATGCGCTAACCCTGGAAGGCTTATCTATTGTTATTGTGGTGGATTATCTTGGCATTTTTCCTTGAATTGGTATGGTTTTTAATTTCTTGTTATCATTTGTTTCAAGTCAAGGATATTGTGTTAGGAACTAGGTGGGATGTATAAGGGCATACATCCCCACCATAGTCTTCATCATTTTATGCTTCATCTCATTGATTTCACTAGGGTTTGCTAAGAGAAGTATAAGGGCATACACCCTCTTAGCTTAAACCCTAGCTAGAGAAACTTGCATTGGGAAGTAAAAGGGCTTATACCCCCAAGGAGGTAGCTTCTCTAACCCTTGTTTATTTGACTCCATTAACCCAATAGTAAAGGACCTAGTCATACTTTTTTTCATCGGAGATATAAAACCTTGCCTTGGGAAACATGATTTTCAGTCATTTTTACTTCTTACAAAGTGAATTGTACTCCTTGTGCCTTGGGCACCTCACAACCACTAGGGTGTGCCCATCAAGGGGATACTTCTTGCTTCTCTTAAAAAATTCAATCTTCAGCCATTAGGGATGTAAAAACCCTGACTCATTTTCTTGAATAACTCTCTTATCAACCATTTGATTTTTCTCAAAGTTTGCCACTTACACTCCTTGGCCTAGCACACTTTTTGGAAAATTTTGAGGGGATTTCAGTGGCTGATTTTATTTTTGTAATGCATTTAATGTTACATCCATAAGGCTGATATAATTTGTTGCAAACAAGTATTTACAACAACCATATATTTTGTGCTAGAATATTGGCTTTTCATCTTGAGTTTAGCTAGTCTTTCTCTTGTATTTTCTGCTTGATCTCTAACACTTAATGAACAACTTATAGTACCATTTACTTGCTCATATATATTGTTATCTACTACTGCAAATTAGGGAAAGAAAGATTAACTTGCTGATCCAACAAACATATATCATTGCAAAGTGTCTTTTCTTGTGTTTCAGGCAGATACAATCATCTAGAGAAGTACTATACCTATGGGGCAATAATTACTTGACTTGCAAGGCATCTCTCTCTACCTTTTATTCCACTTAGACTTGACCTCTAAGGGATTCACTAACATTTCCCTCCATCACCATCCCAATCCTCCTATGGTCACTGGGATTGCCTCCCTAGAGTGACCTAGTCACCCTTGAAGTGTGGGACCTACATCGAGGTGACATTGGGTGTAGGATTCCCAAGTTGTAGTACTTTCTTTGTGGTTGGGTCAGACTTTTCCCAACCTAAAACTTGCGTTATAAAATTTTGGTGTTGTTGTCGAGGAATATTTTGAATCTTCCTTTTACCCTAATGACACTTTGGTAAGCTATCCCAAAGCCTTTCCCTTGGCTTTCTTGGAGACTCCACCCAAGGGACGTCCCCTTTCCACTTTTCTTGATGAGATCATCTTGAAGCTCATATGGCGACTCCACCTTCCTAGAACCCTTCCTTTCCCTCTTTCCTCCTTTCCATCCTTTGATGAGCATTAGTCTCATCTGGGGAGTCCATTGAAGCTCTATGCTAAGTGATAGGAACCATGGCCTCACGGGACCTACCATGGGAATTCCATAATGTGTATCCTTATCTTGATGTTCAGAATGTCCCTAGTTATCCAAATCACTGTCCAACAGAATGGAGAGAAAATTGCCCCAAATTTGACGGTGATCCAGCTCTAGCAGTGGCCAATTATATGAAGTATGTTTCAAGCCTAGATGTGCTACATGAGGACGTGCTAATGAAAATTTGTGTATCTTCATTGTAATCTAGTCAAAAGGATTGTCTTGCACACTTATGTGATCCGAAGAGTGTCCCTTCTTCTACCAAACTCATTGAATAATTTCTCAAGCATTATTAGCCAACTACTCAGAGTTCGGAAGATTCTTTTCAAGAGCTCAAACACATTATTTGCAGAGAAGGTTTTTCGATCAATGAGATACAATAGATGAAGAAGTTCTCAAAGAACATACTCATGAAAACAAGATTGAAGAAGATCTTGATTAAGAAAATCCGGACTAGACATTTGATGAAGAAGAATTGGTCATATCTACCCTTCCATTTGATGAATACATACAGGCCTTTGCTCCTCCCACACATCAAGAAGAGAACATGATAAGTGATAATACTTTTGAAGATCTTGATGACGCCTTATTTTGTGACTTTGGAAGTGAAGAGTTGTTAGAGGAACCCTTGGATGCAACAAATCTTTCTAAAAAAGGGCACGTGCAACACTCTGCATTAAGAATCAAGACTTGTGTGATGACGAGGTGATGAAGGAGTATGCCCATGAAGAAAAAAAAGAATCTTGATGAAGCACAACATGTTGAGGCATCATTTTATTTGCTCCTGCTTGATGAGGATGAGACCGTTCAAAATCGTCTTCCTCCTGCAAACGAGGATGAAGAAATGATTAGCTTCGATGCTACATATGATCTTGTGCAAGACCCCTTCGACATGGTTGGTCTACACATTGATGATTTTATACAAGTTGGGAGACATAGATGGGATGTGAGTTGCTTCAATATTGATAGAGATCCCATTTATGACATTGAGGGTAATAGCTCTCAAGCAGAGGGTGTTGAGTTTTCATCATCATAGGAGTGGTCCTCATATGTATATGATTAATATGTTTGGCAACCTGGTGATGATATGGTTATATATTTATTCCACCCTTCAAGGATGACTTGTCATAGCATACTCAGAGTGATATTTAGTGATCCTTTGGTGCATACCCTTTTGAGGATGTAGATTTTTTTTATGAGGAATTTCAACCATTGTGCTCATATTCTGAGGAATACCAGGACATGGCCACCTCAAAGCAGTCATAGGTTCATTCTTCAAAGAGGAAGTATTTTCATCTTGGATATTTCCATGGATATTCAAAGGGGAAGAGGTGGCATTTTTCTACACTTGAGACTATTCCTTACCTCTTACCCTCTTCTCCAAGAGACCATGCAATATTCTTTTGATCATGCATAGATGAAGATGAGCCTTCATCTACATATAGTAGCCCCCTTTAGAGATGGATTGATCAGTCTTGTGGCTACACTTTCAGGCAAGATGACCAGGCTGATGGTTTCTCTTTCCAGCAGGATTTTCTCCCTCCCACCCATATTCATGAGTTTTATTTCATGATCGATTATATGTGTGTTTAAACTCATGATTATTATGTGATTGACTTATCTTTGTTATATTATATGATTAATCACAGGGGGAGATACTTTGATGAGATGATCAAATGGTTTCACTAGTTGTATGACTTCACCTGACATCATCCAACACATGATCTTTAGGGCAATAAGGCCCCAGGTAAGTAGGTAAGTCATCTTTATTCCCTGCATTTTCATCTTGATTGCTCATACTAGTTTAGATGCATTTCATTTTCATTTTACTCTACTTGCATATTGATTTCATGCTTAGTTTAGAATTTTTTAAAAAATGTCAAAATTTTATTTTTCTAGTTTAGTGCATTTTGAATTTTCATCATATGAGAACAAGGATGGGTAGGCCATCCTGCACTTGACAGTTTTATGTTTCCTTGCAAGAACAGGTCTACGAGGAGATGTTGTGTGTAATATTCCTCGGTCGAACCCAATTGTAAGTGTAATGTAAGTGTACTTAAGCTAGTGAGTTGTTTTGACATCATTTTGTAATGCACCTCCCATGGCATAGTGCGTGCATGAATTGCGCAGTAGAAAGATGTAGTGTACACATTCCCAGATACCGTGCCCAATAAATAAAGTGCATGCAGTGTGGAGGTCAGCAAGCCTCATGTATATGATATGTGTTATAGGCTGGTGATCCAGTTATTATAAGCTAGGATGCTTATGTTTTGGTATTAGGCCGGGGCACCTAGATGTTAAAGGCCAGTGCGCCTATTTTGTATATGTCTCATGATTAATATAAAATACATCGCTACGGGCAGACCAACCACAATAAAAGAGATGGGGGACTGAACTTCACCAGTTAGGGAAAGGGAGAGCCAAAAGTTAAGGGAAAGGGCTAAGCTAGAGAGCTTAAGCCAAAAGGGAATATTATATTAATATTTCCTAAAGCATAAAGTATGGATAATTATTTTATCCTAAGTTCTAAAGTTGGGGACAAGTGGGCCAAAGTAACTTCTGATATGACAAGTGTCAAGTTGGGGACATGCATTCATATCATGGAGACTTATCTCATTTGATGACTTTTTTAGGATCATTCTCATCATACTTCACAATCAGTTTCACGATGATTCCTTCCATCACTCAGTTATCTAGTCAGTGATTCCATAACCATTTTCATTCACGCAGTTCCTTATCCTCGAGACATCCATTTCACTGTATTTGATCTTGTTCCTTAACCATTCCGGTTGGTGTACCTGGTTAGCTTAGGAGCGGGATTGAAGAAGCAAGTTGTCAGGCCCATGGGAAATTGAAGAGGCGGGTTGTCAGGCCCGTGAGAAATTCTCCGAGAGAGAGAATTGCTAGGGATTGATTCATGAAGGTGCTAAACTATAGCTACAGTGCTCAGAGACTTCCTGTTCGGCCTATTGCTGAAGCCTTGGAAGGGAAGTGGGGCAACCGAGGGACTATTGAGCAGAGAAAGGGCACACTTCCTTGGGTGGACAGGCATGTGGGGAATGAGAGGTTGTAGGATTTTAGTTGAACAAGCACCTGAGATAGAGTCTTTCTTGTTGTCTATGAACCTTAGCCTGGTTAGGAACCCCTTTACCCAGGTGGAGTTATGTCCCATCTCGGGGGTGACTCACTGTTGAGAGTGATGAACAATGTAGTCTAAGGCTGGGAGTTTCGTGGACAGTCTGTACGCAATTGGTGACGATATTTCCAAGATAAGTACCAATCATATGATAACATTATATGTTGCATTGTTATTTACGTGCTTATGTTACGGTTTATCATATATGTGATTATAATTGCCTGTATGTTTATGGGTATTTCCCTGTATATGCTGCATATTTGTGTTTACTATTATTTCAGTATGAAATCGTATATTACAGAATGCAATTGTTTGTTTATGTTTATATGTAAAGCTTCCGCAAGAGTGTGGATTGTATATGTCTAAGTTGCATGTAGTTTGAAGAGAAAATTTATGTGGCATAACTCAGTTAAATATTGGGTATGTTACCGTATGTTCCACAGTAGGAGAACGAAAGCATTCCCTAGAGTAGCATGGCCCAGCCTGTTTAAGGCTGGGGATGTTACCAACTAGTATCAGAGCATGATAGATTTCTCTAGAGTGGCATTCCCCGACCTGTGGGTGGCCAGGGGACGTCACAAATTGGTATCAGAGCTTCAATTTCAACACTGAGCCTAGATGGGCCAGAAAGGTTCAAGTGAAGCAAATATTCACAGAAGAGTAACTTCGAAGTGACCAAAATTCAAGTCATGGAGCATCCATGGAAAATGTTGGTGTGCAGGCATAGGCAGTAAATTTTAGCACCGCGTGGAAAACGTTGGTGTGCAAGTGTGTGTGGTAAATTGTGGCACTGTGCGGAAGAATATTGTGTGCAGATGCACATGCTGGATGTAGCCTTGCGCGGTGAGCACATACATAGTAATGTGCACATGGGGTGTGCAAGTATTGCATAACACAAAGGAGTTTTGTTGGTACGCGCATAGTATGAGTATAAGTTGTCTCGCGATAGTGTATTCAGTGGTGTGCGCAGATTATTGTGTGTGATGGAACATATTGAACTTGGACATGGTGCAATGCATAGGGAAAAATGCATGTGGAGTATCGGTGCACGATACCAAAACTGTGCGCAGTGGATATTGGTGCACAACGCAAAAGTAGTGTGCACAAGTTTTCGGTGCGACGGAGAATAAATGCATAGTAGATATAGGTGCACATAAATGCGTTTTACTTTGTGATGTTGCTGTGCACGATAAATATGGATGTACAGGTCAAATTTTAGTGCGTGCGAAGTCATTTGGAAGGCGATGAGTCTGAGTTTAATTTGCATAATATTAGAAGAAAAAGAAACACACAACCACATTAGAGCATTAATAAAAAGAATTCTGAGTTTTATATTCCTCTGATTCAGACAGATGGAAGTGAAATATAAGCTTACAAGAAAAACATACTATAAAAGAAAACAAGACTCATAACACCACCAGATAGAATTTTGTAATAAACAATCCAAAATCTGCTTTTGTATTTATATAATCATATTAATCCCAAAATTACAAAAAGGGAATGATAACGGTTATCCTATTGTAAAAGGGCCGTTTAGGAACATGACTATCATCTCTGGTGCTCCTTACCTCTACTACCAGATATTCAAAATTTGCTGAAACATACTTAATTTTTGAAGACTCACTTCAGCTTAGCGATCTCTTCCTTTAAAGAATCTAACCAGACCGATTGATTCTCTCCAAAACTTTCAGTTGTTTCAACCGTGGATTCCTCCTTCTTCTGCTGCTTGCTCCTTTTCTTCTTAGCGGCTGGCATGTTGATGACTAAATCCTTCATAGTGGGATTCAACCTGATTTTCAACTGCAAGTCTATAGCTGGTTTTGTGTGGAATTTACTCGCTAGAATGTGTGCAAGTACCCTTTCCTCCTTATTCACAGGAAATTCTAGTATGTTGCCTGAATAACCAGTCTCACTGGATTTAGCCTTGTCCATGTATCTCAGTTTGTGGATACCAAAATGCATTTACAGAGAGAAGAAAGTCGAGCAATTTGGAGATTACTTCATTTATGGATAAGCAGATACCTTCATACTTGAGGATTGGTAGTTATAGAATTCCAATTATGAAGTGTAGACAGACTACGTACAAGAGCGTTGGGTTTCCATGTGTTAATGTTTTATTCCATTATTATAGTTCTTTTCATTTCAATAGATAAGAGCAACATAAGAACAAGATCATTGAGAAATACACATTCACAAGATACACAACATTTATCATAGGAAACCCTCTAGGGGAAGAAAACCCAATAAAAACTTCCTTATCATAAATTGCCAATACAATGTCAAGAGATAACTCAAACCAATACAGATAGTCCTCTCCAAAATATGCGCCACNGCATAAAGTATGGATAATTATTTTATCCTAAGTTCTAAAGTTGGGGACAAGTGGGCCAAAGTAACTTCTGATATGACAAGTGTCAAGTTGGGGACATGCATTCATATCATGGAGAATTAGCTCATTTGATGACTTTTTAAGGATCATTCTCATCATACTTCACGATCAGTTTCACGATGATTCCTTCCATCACTTAGTTATCCAGTCAATGATTCCATAACCATTTTCATTCACGCAGTTCGTTATCCTTGAGACGTCCATTTCACTGTATCTTATCCTGTTCCTTAACCATTCTGGTTGGTGTACCTGGTTAGCTTAGGAGCAGGATTGAAGAAGCAAGTTGTCAGGCCCATGGGAAATTGAAGAGGCAGGTTGTCAGGCCCGTGAGAAATTCTCCGAGCGAGAGAATTGTTGGGGATTGATTCCTGAAGGTGCTAAACTGTAGCTACAGTGCTCAGAGACTTCCTGTCCGGCCTATTGCTGAAGCCCTGGAAGGGAAGTGGGGCAACCAAGGGACTATTGAGCAGAGAAGGGGCACACTTCCCTGGGTGGACATGCATGTGGGAAATGAGAGGTTGTAGGCTTTTAGTTGAGCGAGCACCTGAGACAGAGTCTTTCCTGTTGTCTATGAACCTTAGCCTGGTTAGGAACCCCTTTAACCAGGTGGAGTTCTGCCCCATCTCGGGGGTGACTCACTGTTGAGAGTGATGAACAATGTAGTCTAAGGCTGGGAGTTTCGTGGACGGTCTGTATGCAATTGGTGACAATATTTCCAAGATAAGTACCAATCATATGATAACATTATATGTTGCATTGTTATTTACGTGCTTATGTTACGATTTATCATATATGTGATTATAATTGCCTGTATGTTTATGGGTATTTCCCTGTATATGCTGCATATTTGTGTTTACTGTTATTTCAGTATGAAATTGTATATTACAAAATGTAATTGTTTGTTTATGTTTATATGTAAAGCTTCCGCAAGAGTGTGGTATGTATATGTCTAAGTTGCATGCAGTTTGAAGAGAAAATTTATGTGTCATAACTCAGTTAAATATTGGGTATGTTACCGTATGTTCCACAGTAGGAGAACAAAAGCGTTCCCTAGAGTAGCATGGCCCAACCTGTTTAAGGCTGGGGATGTTACCAACTAGTATCAGAGCATGAGAGATTTCTCTAGAGTGGCATTCCCCGACCTGTGGGTGCCCGGGGGACGTCACAAATTGGTATCAGAGCTTCAGTTTCAACACTGAGCCTAGATGGGCCAGAAAGGTTCAAGTGAAGCGAATATTCACAGAAGAGTAACTTCGAAGTGACCAAAATTCAAGTCATGGAGCATCCATGGAAAATGTTGGTGTGCAATCACATGCAGTAAATTTTAGCACCACACAGAAAATGTTGGTGTGCAAGTGTGCGTGGTAAATTGTGGCACCGTGCAGAAGAATATTGTGTGCAGATGCACATGTTGGGTTTAGCCTTGCGCGGTGAGCACGTACATAGTAATGTGCACATGGGGTGTGCAAGTATTGCATAACACGGAGGAGTTTTGTTGGTACACGCATAGTATGAGTATAAGTTTTCTCGCGACAGTGTATTCAATGGTGTGCGTAGATTATTGTGCGCGATGGAAAATATTGAACTTGGACATGGTGCAATGCATAGGGAAAAATGCATGTGGAGTATCGGTGCACAATACCAAAACTGTGCACAGTGGATATTGGTGCACAATGAAAAAGTAGTGTGCGCAATTTTTTGGTGCGACTGAGAATAAATGCATAGTAGATATAGGTGCGCAGAAATGTGTTTTACTTTGTGATGTTGCTGTGCACGATAAATATGGATGTACAGGTCAAATTTTAGTGGGCGCAAAGTCATTTGGAAGGTGATGAGTCTGAGTTTAATTTGCATAATATTAGAAGAAAAAGAAACACACAACCACATCAGAGCATTAATAAAAAGAATTCCGAGTTTTATATTCCTCTGATTCAGACAGATGGAAGTGAAATATAAGCTTACAAGAAAAACATACTATAAAAGAAAACAAGACTCATAACACCACCAGATAGAATTTTGTAATAAACAATCCAAAATCTGCTTTTGTATTTATATAATCATATTAATCCCAAAATTACAAAAAGGGAATGATAACGGTTATCCTATTGTAAAAGGGCCGTTTAGGAACATGACTATCATCTCTGGTGCTCCTTACCTCTACTACCAGATATTCAAAATTTGCTGAAACATACTTAATTTTTGAAGACTCACTTCAGCTTAGCGATCTCTTCCTTTAAAGAATCTAACCAGACCGATTGATTCTCTCCAAAACTTTCAGTTGTTTCAACCGTGGATTCCTCCTTCTTCTGCTGCTTGCTCCTTTTCTTCTTAGCGGCTGGCATGTTGATGACTAAATCCTTCATAGTGGGATTCAACCTGATTTTCAACTGCAAGTCTATAGCTGGTTTTGTGTGGAATTTACTCGCTAGAATGTGTGCAAGTACCCTTTCCTCCTTATTCACAGGAAATTCTAGTATGTTGCCTGAATAACCAGTCTCACTGGATTTAGCCTTGTCCATGTATCTCAGTTTGTGGATACCAAAATGCATTTACAGAGAGAAGAAAGTCGAGCAATTTGGAGATTACTTCATTTATGGATAAGCAGATACCTTCATACTTGAGGATTGGTAGTTATAGAATTCCAATTATGAAGTGTAGACAGACTACGTACAAGAGCGTTGGGTTTCCATGTGTTAATGTTTTATTCCATTATTATAGTTCTTTTCATTTCAATAGATAAGAGCAACATAAGAACAAGATCATTGAGAAATACACATTCACAAGATACACAACATTTATCATAGGAAACCCTCTAGGGGAAGAAAACCCAATAAAAACTTCCTTATCATAAATTGCCAATACAATGTCAAGAGATAACTCAAACCAATACAGATAGTCCTCTCCAAAATATGCGCCAC
>JZKD02S0802147.1:874434-894954 GCA_000966675.3 Picea glauca | reverse complement strand
TTATTTTCAAGAACAATATGTTTGTAATTTGTGGGTAGTGTAGTCACATGAGCATGGGCCAAATAGACTTGTGGGAGCTTACAAAACTCTATTATTTTTCTCGGTTTAGATTTTATGCCCTCGGACCAAATTGGCCACATGTCCTTGAATGACTTGAGGAGGCGAGTTGCAACTCACGATAAAACTCAAACCAAGACTCGGATGGGCGAACCATCAGTTGCATTGGATCTCGAGAATCATATTTTATCTAGGGGGGGCTTTACTATCATTCTATCCAACAAAAAATTATTTGTTGGAGTATCTACGACACTAGGGTTTTGGTCAATGAGGCATAGTGCAATTTCTGAAGAGGAGGTCGGTTTTCAATAACATTGTGTTAGGCATTTGTGGGTAGTCTAGTCACGTGGACCTTGGAAAAATAGACTTGAGGGAGCTTACAAAACTCTGTTATGCTGCACGGTTTGGATTTTATGCCCCTAGACCAAATTGGCCACATGTCCCTGAATGAATTGAAGAGGCAAGTAGAAACTCGTGATAAAACACATCTCAAGACTCGGATGGGAGAACTATTAGTTTCATTGGATCTAGAGCGCCATGTTTCATCATCCCTCCGCTGTCATTCCCTCCACTGGAAAACCATTTTTTGGAGTATCTTCGACGCTAGGGTTTTGGTCAATGAGGCATAGTGCAATTTCTGAAGAGGAGGTTGATTTTCAAGAACATAGTGTTGGGAATTTATGGGTAGTGTAGTCATGTGGGCCTTGGAAAAATAGACTCGTGGGAGATTACATAACTCTATTATGCCGCTTGGTTTGGATTTTATGCCCCCGGACCAAATTGGCCACATGTCCCTGAATGGCATGAAGAAGTGAGTTGCAACTTGTGATAAAACTCAAACCAGGACTCGGATGGGAGAAACACCAGTTGCATTGGATCCGAAGTAGTGATTTTCATCTAGGGGGTGCCCTCCGCTTTCATTCCATCCATCGGAAAATAGTTTTTTGGAGTATCTTCGACACTAGGGTTTTGGTCAATGAGGCATAGTGCAATTTCTGAAGAGGAGGTTGATTTTAAAGAACATTGTGTCGGCATTTGTGGGTAGTGTAGTCACATGGGCCTCGGCCAAATAGACTTGTGGGAGATTACGAAACTGCGTTATGCCGATTGATTTGGATTTTAAGCCCCCGGACCAAATTGGCCACATGTCCCTGAACGACTTGAAGAGGCTAGTTGCTCAGTTCTTATTACATATGTTTTTCTCAATGCTTATTACATATGTTGGCTCAGTGCTTATTCCATCCACCAAAAAACCATTGCATAGGGTTTTTCTTAGTGCTTATTACATATGTTTGACAATTTAACACCTTGTTAGGCTAGACATGGCAAGGCAAGTGAAGGCAAGGCATGGCATGGCATGGAAAGGCATGGTATGGGAAGGCATGGGAAGGAAAGGCATGGGAAGGCATGTCATGGAAAGTGAAAGAAATTAAATTGAAGGCAAGGAAAGACAAGTGAAGGCAAGGCAAGTGAAAACAAGGCAGGGTGTGGCATGACAAGGCATGGCAAGGCAAAGAAAGGCATGAATGGCAAGGTAAGGCAAGGAAAGTGAAGGCAAGGCAAGTGAATGCAAGGCAAGGCAAGTGAAGGAAAGGCAAGGAAAGTGAAGGCATGGAATGGAAAGGCATGGCAAGGCAAGGCAAGGCATGGCAAGGTAAGGCATGGCATGGAATGACAAGGCAAGGCAAGGAAAGGAAAGGCATGGAATGGCAAGGCAATGCAAGGCACGTGAAGGCAATGAAAGGTATGGAAATGCATGTCATGGTAAGGAAAGGCATGGGATGGCATGGCATGGAAAGTGAAGGCAAGGAAAGTAAAGTGAAGGAAAGGAAAGTGAAAGCAAGGAATAGTGAAATTTGGTCAATGAAGGCATAGTGCCTTACTAGGGTTTTGGTCAATGAGGCATAATGCAATTTGGTCAATGAAGGCATGGAAAGCAAAGGCATGGTAAGGAAAGGAAATGCATGGAAAGGCATGGAAAGGCAATGAATGACAAGGAAAGGCAAGTGAAAGCAAGTGAAGGAAAGTGAAGGAAAGGCAAGTGAATGAATGGCAAGGTAAGGCAAGGAAAGGCATCAATGACAAGGCAAGTGAATGAATGTCAAGGCAAGTCAAGGCAAGGCATCAACGACAAGGAAATTGAATCCAAGGTGAGTGAAGGAAAGGCAAGGCAAGGCAAGGCAATTGAAGGCAAGGCATGGGAAGGCATGACATGGAAAGTGAAGGCAAGGAAAGTCAAGGAAACTCAAGGCAAGTGAAGGCAAGGAAAGTGAAAGCAAGGCATGGAAAGGAAATTCAAGGCATGGAATGGCATGAAATGTAAAGGCATGGCAAGGCAAGTCAAGGCATGGAAAGGAAATGCATGGCATGGAATGGAAAGGAATGGAATGAAAAGGAAAGGAAAGGAAAGTGAAGGCAAGGCACGGCATGGCATGGCATGGCATGGAAAGGAAAGGCATGGGAAGGCATGGCATGGAAAGTGAAGGAAAGGCAAGTAAATTCAAGGCAAGGAAAGTGAAGGCAAGGAAAATGAAAGCAATGCATAGTGCAATTTGGTCAATGAAGGAATAGTGGAATTTGGTCAACGAAGGCATGTCAAGGCAAGGCATGGCATGGAAAGGCAAGGCAAGTCATGGCATGGAAAGGAAATGGATGGAAATGAAAGGTAAGGCAAGTGAAGGAAAGGCAAGTGAAGGAAAGTGAAGGAAATTCAAGTGAAGGCAAGTGAAGGCAAGGAAAGTGAAGGGAAGGCAAGGCAAGTGAAGGAAAGGCATGGGAAGGCATGGCATGGTAAGTGAAGGCAAGGCAAGGCAAGTGAATGAAAGGCAAGTGAAGGCAAGACAAGTGAAAGAAATTCATGGCATGGCAAGGAAAGGAAAGTCATGGAAAGGTATGGCAAGTCAATGCAAGGAATGGCATGGAATGGCATGGCATGGCAAGGCAAGGCATGGGAAGGCTGTATAAATTTAGATGAAAAAATCAACAAGTACTAAGTTTTTTCATACACTTAGAAACCTAAATATATTTGTCTTCTATGAACTTTGAAATGTCTAAACCCACATTCATAAATTACCATAAGTAGAAATACACATTGCTAAGCAATTTTACAGCGAAATAAACACAATGAACAACAACCATTCAACCATGAAATACTCATAAAAATAGGCAATTCCAGGGAAAACCCCAATGTGCGGAAACCCAAAGAGAGAGAGATATTTTATTAGCTTCAGGGAAGATATATCAGCAACAACAATACAATTTCCAGCCAAGAGAAAACCACTTGCAACACCTAAATTGTCCCTCCAAATTTTTGCCTTGAAAAGTGTTCCAAGTCTGTACTGTTGTGCGAACCAACTAGAAAAAATAGAACCTCACAAATAGTTTCAATATGTTGTATGGCCAGATATGTACGACCCTGCTGCAGCAAGAAAAATCCTCCAAAACATCCTCGAAAATTGTGCCAAACACTGCCTCGATTTTCGTGCCCTATTTCCCTTGTTGTACGGATTGTACGGATCCATACAGTATGGCCTCCAACACAACAATAAATTACAACACTCACAAAATAGAAATTTATCTCTTGGGAAATGTGCCCAAGCTCTCTTGGGAAATATTCCCTCCTTGCTGTCGTCTTTCCTCTCTCAAGCTCTCTCGAAAATATCTCTCAAACTCTTCTCATTGTATCTTGCACACTACCCAATGCATTCTCTTATAATATGAACGTGACCCTTCACCTTCTCCAACCCTAGATCTAATGGCCAAGATCTAACCTTTCCTTTACAAGATCAAGGGTCATGATTCATTCCCTCCAAAATAAATCACTTAAAAATATTAAAGTACATTTTCACTTATAACATAAGTGCACTTTATGAAATAAAGTCACTTTAATATTAGAAGGTACACTTTATTAAAAAGTCACTTTAATAAAAGAACCACTTTATCACAACTTTATAAAAACCTATTACAAAGTCAAGTGTCTAGTAGTGTAGGTACAAGGTTCCTTCCGCATACAAGACACACATGTAGAGTACCTCCCGAGATAAAAATCTAACACTCCCTCTTAGTGAGGGATGTACTCATTTCCATCTCCACCATCCGATCCCATCACAATGTACTCAGTAGGAGTTCCCTCTGAACCTGGAGCCATCCTCAACACCTGCACAGAACTCGAACCAGAAGACATCCTCTTAATAACTACTATGAACCCTAAGCTCCTAGGAGAATCCAATCCACCCTAAGCATCGATTCAATCACACTAGTTGAGCCTCCTTCCAGTGCTCAGAAGAGACTCCCTCTCTTCTCTCGGAATGCAAGAAAGAATCCTTGGGCCCATCGTAGTCTCAGGAGCCTCCTACTACTCATCCGATGTTGAATCATATCTTGAAGGTTGTCCATGCAACATGTACAACATGTCCACCCAATCACCAATCAGTTGTGGTTCCATCAGGTCCGCTCCCTCCCTGTAGATAAGTACATGTCCCCTCTTGAANAAATTCATGGCATGGCAAGGAAAGGCAAGTCATGGAAAGGTATGGCAAGTCAATGCAAGGAATGGCATGGAATGGCATGGCATGGGAAGGCTGTATAAATTTAGATGACAAAATCAACAAGTACTAAGTTTTTTCATACACTTAGAAACCTAAATATATTTGTCTTCTATGAACTTTGAAATGTCTAAACCCACATTCAGAAATTACCATAAGTAGAAATACACATTGCTAAGCAATTTTACAGCGAAATAAACACAATGAACAACAACCATTCAACCATGAAATACTCATAAAAATAGGCAATGCCAGGGAAAACCCCAATGTGCGGAAACCCAAAGAGAGAGAGATATTTTATTAGCTTCAGGGAAGATATATCAGCAACAACAATACAATTTCCAGCCAAGAGAAAACCACTTGCAACACCTAAATTGTCCCTCCAAATTTTTGCCTTGAAAAGTGTTCCAAGTCTGTATTGTTGTGCGAACCAACTAGAAAAAATAGAACCTCATGAATAGTGTCAATATGTTGTATGGCCAGATATGTACGACCCTGCTGCAGCAAGAAAAATCCTCCAAAACATCCTCGAAAATTGTGCCAAACAGTGCCTCGATTTCCGTGCCCTATTTTCCTTGTTGTACGAATTGTACGGATCCATACAGTATGGCCTCCAACACAACAGTAAATTACAACACTCACAAAATAGAAATTTATCTCTTGGGAAATGTGCCCAATCTCTCTTGGGAAATATTCCCTCCTTGTTGTCGTCTTTCCTCTCTCAAGCTCTCTCGAAAATGTCTCTCAAACTCTTCTCATTGTATCTTGCACACTACCCAATGCATTCTCTTATAATATGAACGTGACCCTTCACCTTCTCCAACCCTAGATCTAATGGCCAAGATCTAATCTTTCCTTTACAAGATCAAGGGTCATGATTCATTCCCTCCAAAATAAATCACTTAAAAATATTAAAGTAAATTTTCACTTATAACATAAGTGCACTTTATGAAATAAAGTCACTTTAATATTAGAAGGTACACTTTATTAAAAGTCACTTTAATAAAAGAACCACTTTATCACAACTTTATAAAAACCTATTACAAAGTCAAGTGTCTAGTAGTGTAGGTACAAGGTTCCTTCCGCATACAAGACACACATGTAGAGTACCTCCCGAGATAAAAATCTAACACTCCCTCTTAGTGAGGGATGTACTCATTTCCATCTCCACCATCCGATCCCATCACAATGTACTCAGTAGGAGTTCCCTCTGAACCTGGAGCCATCCTCAACACCTGCACAGAACTCGAACCAGAAGACATCCTCTTAATAACTACTATGAACCCTAAGCTCCTAGGAGAATCCAATCCACCCTAAGCATCGATTCAATCACACTAGTTGAGCCTCCTTCCAGTGCTCAGAAGAGACTCCCTCTCTTCTCTCGGAATGCAAGAAAGAATCCTTGGGCCCATCGTAGTCTCAGGAGCCTCCTACTACTCATCCGATGTTGAATCATATCTTGAAGGTTGTCCATGCAACATGTACAACATGTCCACCCAATCACCAATCAGTTGTGGTTCCATCAGGTCCGCTCCCTCCCTGTAGATAAGTACATGTCCCCTCTTGAACAATGTACAATATCAATCATTCTCCAAGGCTAAGACTGAGAGCAAGTTAACCCTCAACCCTGGAACAAAAAGAACTCCATCAAGCTCCAGGAATCCTCCATACTCGAGTAAGAATCTAACCCTTCCAAATCCATGTACAGCTCTCGCCATACCTCCTTCACTCTCCACCAGTCGGCCAGGACCTGTCTCTTTGATAATAAGGAATACTCGCCAGATTCTCATCATGTGACAAGAGGCTCCACTGTCAACAATCCATCTGATATCACCCCTAAATCCTCCACTACTAACATTGGATACTAGAGTAACCAAAGAAAAATCCTTATCAAACTTGGAAGAAAAGTCCTGCATGGATAATGTAGCAGTTGTATCAGGCCCCTAACATTCCTTCCTCTTCTTCTTCTTCTCAGGACACTGAGAAGCAAGGTGCCCCAGCTGATTACACCAATAACATCTGACTTTAATTAAGTCCCTCCCATAATTTCCTTTCTTCTGTCTCTTTGCAACAAGAGCAACGTTCTCCTCATCTCTTTCTTCCTTCTGTCCACTGCTATGAGATCCCTCCAGGATCTCCTCCTGATTGAAATTGTCCCACAATCTGCTCCAATATGAAAGATTCTCATGACCCATCACACACTTCATGAAGACTTCCCATTCCTTGGTGAATCCTTTCAAGGCTATCCTCGACAACTCTAAATCTGATATGACCCCCCCAACTGCAGCCAACTCATCTTTCGCTTGAGCTACCTAGGTAAGATAAAAAGACACACTCTCCCCCTTACCCATCTTGGTATCATGCAACTTATCCTTCAAGGCCATCTTCTGGTTCTCATTCTTCACCTCAAATAAATTATCAAGTGCATCCCACATCTATTTGGATGTCTTCTTCTCATCCAAGTGTGGAATAAGATGGTCCTTCACCCCATCCAGAATAATCCTCTGAGCTTTGGCCTCCTTTACTTCATGAAAATCCAAAGCAACAAGATCTGTTGTGGGGGMCACAACAATAGAAYCGRMATAGTTCCTAATCTAGTTCTCCTTGAGAAYGACTGACATCWRKACCTTCCACTACAAATAGTTGGAAATTCCATCCAACCGATCCTCAARTATAATGAATGCATCCATATTCCCTGTCACTTTTCAAAGGAAAAACAAACAAYAGATTTYCCCCTTCAAACTTGCCCAAAAATCTCACTGCTCACTGTCACTCARAGCCCAAGCTCTGATACCATGTAGAAATTTAAATGACAAAATCAACAAGTACTAAGTTATGTCATACACTTAGCAACCTAGAGATAATTGTCTTCTATGAAATCTGAAATGTCTAAACCCACATTCTGAAATTACCATAAGYRTAMATACACATTGCTAAGCAATTTKYAGCAGAATAAAMATAATGAACAACAACCATTSAACCATGAAATACTCAGAAACATAGGCAATGCAGGGAAAACCCCAATGTGGGGAAACCTAAAGAAAGAGAGATTTTATTAGCCTCAGGAAAGATATATCAACAACAACAATACAATTTCCAGCCAAGCGAAAACCACTTACAACACCTAAATTTTCCCTCCAAATTTCTTCCTTGAAAAGCATGCCAAGTTCGTACTGCTATACGACCCACCTAGAAAAAACAACACCTCGAAAACAGTGTCAATATGATGTATGACCAACTTTGTATGACCCTGCTGCAACAAGAAAATTCCTCCAAAATAGTCTTGAAAGGTGTGCCAAACAATGCCTTGATTTTTGTGACCTCTTTCCCTTATTGTGCGGACTGTACATATCTGTACAACACGACCTCCAACATAGCAGTAAATTACAACACTCACAAAACAAAAATTTCTCTCTTGGGAAATGTGCCCTCCTTGCTTCCCTCTTTCCTCTCTCAAGCTCTCTCAAAAATCTCTCTCAAAATCTTCTCATTGTATCTTGCACACTACCCATTGCATTCTCTTATAATCTGAAAGTGACCCTTCACCTACTCCAACCCTATATCTAATGGCCAAGATCTAATCTTGCCTTTACAAGATCAAGGGTCATGATTCATTCTCTCCAAAATAAATCACATTAAAATATTAAAGTACATTTTCACTTTATAACATAAGTGAACTTTATGAAATAAAGTCACTTTAATATTAGAAGTTACACATTATTAAAAAGTCACTTTAATAAAAGAACCACTTTATCACAACTTTATAAAAACCTATTACAAAGTTAAGTTTCTAGTAGTGTAGGTACAAGGTTACTTCCACATACAAGACACACATGCGGAGTACCTACCGAGATAAAAAGATAACAAAGGCATTGTATGGTAAGTGAAGGCATGGCAAGGCATGAATGGAAAGGAAAGGCAACACAAGGCAAGAATGGCAAGGCAAGGCATGAATGAAAAGGCAAGGGAAGGCATGAATGGAAAGGCAAGGAAAGGAAAGTGAAGGCATGGCAAGGCATGGTATGGTATGGAAAGACATGGCATGGAAAGGAATGAAATGGTATGGAAAGGCATGGCATGGAAAGGAATGACATGGTATGGAAAGGCATAGCTTAGAAGGAAAGTGAAGGCAAGGCAAGGAAAGTGAAGGAAAGGCAAGTGAAGGCATGGCATGGCAAGTGATGGCAAGGCAATTGATGGGATGGAAAGGCAAGGMAAGTCAAGGCATGTCATGGAAAGTGAAGGCAATTAAAGGCAAGACAAGTAAAGGCAAGGCAAGGCAAGGCAAGGCAAGGCAAGGCATGGAATGGGTATATTTTAAAATCATTACAAATATTTTAACAATAGTCAAAATGAAGCCAAAATTATTCTCTTTACAYACCTATATCGTCATTCAAGTAGACCATCGAGATCACTTCTAATACTGATGGTTTCCATTAACTTCTCGTGCTTAGAGTAAGGCAAGAAGTATCGTACCTTTGATGAGTTCTTTCTTGGCATTGTTTGTATTTGGAGGTTTGTACCAATAACCAAGTTTGTAAAGTGGTATACAACTCGACCTGGTTTATAATCTTGAAATACATAACCACCTTTATTTCATGTTCTTTCATCCCGTGTCAGATATTCTCCTTTAATAACCATCGACCCGATCAGAAATTTAATTCCTTAAGAGTCTATTACTAATCGCATGAGGATATGATTTCCCTCTAAGCATCATGCCAGCTAATAATCAGTGCCCCATTTATTATCTCTTGGGGAAACTGCTGCCTATATGTTCCCTGCAAAAAATGGAGTGCCAAAATGTGAGTCCACTTAATGACCAAATCATAAAACATTAATTCTAGTTATTCAAAATTTAATAGAAGGATTCAACGAACCTAGCAGTATGAGATCTAAGATATGATCATAATCTGTTGAGATGCTTGATTGGTCCTACTTCAATTGGGATAATTCCATAGTTATATGTATACCAATGTGGAGTGACACATGATCCCATCTATCAACCAGTCTTTCGATTCACAATCATCCCATTCATTACTACTACATGGACCACAGAAGCAAAAGAGTTTTCTCATCCATATTCCAACTATTGCATTGTCAGATGTTCTAACTGAATGGAATCCACGAGTGCTCTTGAATTTTTTGCATTCATACCACTGTGATCGATCTACATCGAACACCTCTCAAACATATCTATGTACACGTCCTTTCTCATGTGATTGGTCTTCACAAGTTCTTCTTCCCTCTTACTAAAGAACGCCATTCAACAATGGAGTTTTCATCTCAAATGAGGGAAGAAGTAGTGAACTTCATTTATTGCTTATGTAATGCTCGTTTTATGAATGCACCTACTCCATCATGCTCCCCTTTCTCGTGCTCAAACTCAAAATAGTTCCAAATGTGTGGTACATTTAGTTTTTTGTGCAACATACACAACCATTGAAATACAAAAGAATTTTTAAACTGGCCTACGCAACCATTTGACCAAATCCAATGTTGATCCATCTATATGTTCTTCTCCTTAGGGTGATTGTACAAAAACTAAAAATAATGGCGTACGTAGGCTAAGTCATGGCACATATCATCGCTTATGTAGAAGTGAGTATTTCAATATAACTATGTTTTGTTCATTACTATTTGATCCATGCATGTATGTGATATGTACCATTCTGTTGACTTGCTCTGAGTGATAATATTGGATTTGAATCTCATTTTGCGATTGAAGGTAGTTCTCAGCAAAGTCAACCACTGATAACACAATACCAACAAGAAATGTATCTCTGCATATTCTAAAATGCTCATCCAGCCATCAAGCCACATGAACATGCTAAACATAATTTCGTGTATTTTCGATGAAGTCCTTCATGAAGTCACAAAGTCGTACTTGGGAAGTAACCAATTGTATCTTATTTCTTTCATGTCCTCCATCAATATAAAATGTCACATATTTNCATTGTTTGTATTTGGAGGTTTGTACCAATAACCAAGTTTGTAAAGTGGTATACAACTCGACCTGGTTTATAATCTTGAAATACATAACCACCTTTATTTCATGTTCTTTCATCCTGTGTCAGATATTCTCCTTTAATAACCATCGACCCGATCAGAAATTTAATTCCTTAAGAGTCTATTACTAATCACATGAGGATATGATTTCCCTCTAAGCATCATGCCAGCTAATAATCAATGCCCCATTTATTATCTCTTGGGGAAACTGCTGCGTATATGTTCCCTGCAAAAAATGGAGTGCCAAAATGTGAGTCCACTTAATGACCAAATCATAAAACATTAATTCTAGTTATTCAAAATTTAATAGAAGGATTCAATGAACCTAGCAGTATGAGATCTAAGATATGATCATAATCTGTTGAGATGCTTGATTGGTCCTACTTCAATTGGGATAATTCCATAGTTATATGTATACCAATGTGGAGTGACACATGATCCCATCTATCAACCAGTCTTTCGATTCACAATCATCCCATTCATTACTACTACATGGAACACAGAAGCAAAAGAGTTTTATCATCCATATTCCAACTATTGCATTGTCAGATGTTCTAACTGAATGGAATCCACGAATGCTCTTGAATTTTTTTCATTCATACCACTGTGATCGATCTACATTGAACACCTCTCAAACATATCTATGTACATGTCCTTTCTCATGTGATTGGTCTTCACAAGTTCTTCTTCCCTCTTACTAAAGAACGCCATTCAACAATGGAGTTTTCATCTCAAATGAGGGAAGCAGTAGTGAACTTCATTTATTTCTTATGTAATGCTCGTTTTATGAATGCACCTACTCCATCATGCTCCCCTTTCTTGTGCTCAGACTCAAAATAGTTCCAAATGTGTGGTACATTTAGTTTTTTGTGCAACATACACAACCATTGAAATACAAAAGAATTTTTAAACTGGCCTATGCAACCATTTGACCAAATCCAATGTTGATCCATCTATATGTTCTTCTCCTTAAGGTGATTGTACAACAACTAAAAATAATGGCGTACATAGGCTAAGTCATGGCACATATCATCGCTTATGTAGAAGTGAGTATTTCAATATAACTATGTTTTGTTCATTACTATTTGATCCATGCATGTATGTGATATGTACCATTCTGTTGACCTGCTCTGAGTGATAATATTGGATTTGAATCTCATTTTGCGATTGAAGGTAGTTCTCAGCAAATTCAACCACTGATAACACAATACCAACAAGAAATGTATCTCTGCATATTCTAAAATGCTCGTCCAGCCATCAAGCCATATGAACATGCTAAACACAATTTCGTGTATTTTCGATGAAGTCCTTCATGAAGTCACAAAGTCGTACTTGGGAAGTAACCAATTGTATCTTATTTCTTTCATGTCCTCCATCAATATAAAATGTCACATATTTAAATATTTTCAAGGAAACCTCCTTCCTCCCCAGTTCATACTCATTGCTTACATGGATGCACTTTCTTAGTGATGTCATTCAACAACACCTGGGGCATGTCCCATCTAAGCATGTTTTTTGATAAAATGTAAAACCCTCTAGCCTTCCATACAAGATGTTGTGAATAAAGTCTCTAGATGACGACAGAAACAATATAACTGGGAATTCCTGCAAAAGGGTGTTATGCAAAACACATAATATGTGTGTGTGTGTGTGTGTGTGTGTGTGTGTGTGTGTGTGTGTGTCTGTGTGTGTGTGTGTCATAATAATAACCATACTCAATGTGATATCTACAACAACACGTGTTACAAATTGTGTGTATTTGAACATACCAAGGCTTGCATTTATGGAAAGATATTTGGCCTAATTTAAGTGCACTATGTATTGTTATGAATATATCATACAATTATATATGTGTAATGTCAAAAAAGTGTTTAATATGGGGTTCATGGTCCCTACATCCCCTTCTCAATTTTAGTACATCTTTTTGGTTGGAAGAAGGACTTGAATTCTCAATCCATAAATCCTGAACTAGTCCCTTAACTACTCCAATTAACTTCATGTCAAAACAAGGTAGCCTTCCAGTGAAGGCCCACAAATCTGTTGGGTCACCTATGTCGAGGCTATCTCATCTATGAGAATACTTTCTAAGGATTTTTACATTGCATCTCAGGAGGTGATAGGTTTGTTGTAGAAAATGATGTTTTCTTGTGATCTTGATAACAAATCACTGGGACAAGACATGTCGGTCTGCATTGCGGTCTTTAGGACGAGATTTCTTATCAATTCTTTGAAAATTATCTACAAGGTTTCTAACAATATGATGATTTTTTTCTACATTTTTTATTGTTTTAATGTCTAAAATTCTCTTAACAATAGTCAAACTTATAGATTTTAACAAAGATAAAAATAATTGATATTTAGAAGCATCGGATTTTGGTTCAAAATATTCTTGAATGATTTTATAAGAGTGATAACGAATAGTACAGTTATGGTAGCTTACCTTCAAGTGATGGTAGGACACTTTCATCGACCTGAATGCGTTTAGGATTTATTCGTCGCATAGTGCTCAATCTAGGTAGGGACGATGAACCCCTATTCTAACACTCTTGACCTCCCTATTTTGGAGTTAACAATGTTACAATTCTTTCCCCTTCAATCACTGAYGGATCAACTATGGGAGGAGAGTGGACATGGGTTTGTCTAGTTTCTTAAACATTTGACTGTCCAACAAGAGATTGCACCTCATGACCTTCTTCACCACAATGTTGTACACTGGTTTCTTCTCTATTTTTGTCCATTGTATAATCATCTCCAAGCAAATCCTCCATCATCTGGTCATCCACAAAAAATTGTCTTGATGAGATATTTTTTGGATTGCTCTCTAATAAACTCTTGTGCTTTTATTCTGGTGATGCAGAAGAAACAATAGCGNTGTGATATCTACAACAACACGTGTTACAAATTGTGTGTATTTGAACATACCAAGGCTTGCATTTATGGAAAGATATTTGGCCTAATTTAAGTGCACTATGTATTGTTATGAATATCTCATACAATTATATATGTGTAATGTCAAAAAAGTGTTTAATATGGGGTTCGTGGTCCCTACATCCCCTTCTCAATTTTAGTACATATTTTTGGTTGGAAGAAGGACTTGAATTCTCAATCCTTAAATCCTGAACTAGTCCCTTAACTACTCCAATTAACTTCATGTCAAAACAAGGTAGCCTTCCAGTGAAGGCCCACAAATCTGTTGGGTCACCTGTGTCGAGGCTATCTCATCTATGAGAATACTTTCTAAGGATTTTTACATTGCATCTCAGGAGGTGATAGTTTTGTTGTAGAAAATGATGTTTTCTTGTGATCTTGATAACAAATCACTGGGACAAGACATGTCGGTCTGCATTGCGGTCTTTAGGACAAGACTTCATATCAATTCTTTGAAAATTATCTACAAGGTTTCTAACAATATGATGAATTTTTTCTACATTTTTTATTGTTTTAATGTCTAAAATTCTCTTAACAATAGTCAAACTTATAGATTTTAACAAAGATACAAATAATTGATATTTAGAAGCATCGGATTTTGGTTCAAAATATTCTTGAATGATTTTATAAGAGTGATAACGAATAGTACAGTTATGGTAGCTTACCTTCAAGTGGTGCTAGGATACTTTCATCGACCTGAATGCGTTTAGGATTTATTCGTCGCATAGTGCTCAATCTAGGTAGGGACGATGAACCCCTATTCTAACACTCTTGACCTCCCTATTTTGGAGTTAACAATGTTACAATTCTTTCCCCTTCAATCACTGATGGATCAACTATGGGAGGAGAGTGGACATGGGTTTGTCTAGTTTCTTAAACATTTGACTGTCCAACAAGAGATTGCACCTCATGACCTTCTTCACCACAATGTTGTACACTGGTTTCTTCTCTATTTTTGTCCATTGTATAATCATCTCCAAGCAAATCCTCCATCATCTGGTCATCCACAAAAAATTGTCTTGATGAGATATTTTTTGGATTGCTCTCTAATAAACTCTTGTGCTTTTATTCTGGTGATGCAGAAGAAACAATAGCGACATATATTCCTCTATAATTTGGATTTCCCTCTTCTGAAATCCTATGCTTTGATATACGTAAATTTTCTTTTTATCTTTTTTCTTCTACCTTTTCGATCGATTTGTTTTTTCTCGGGGACTTTCTTTCTCGAATCCGGTGGTTCCCCGTGTTTAAAGATAAAAAATGGTTTCCAAACATCCACCACAAATTTGTCTTTGTATTATGTAATAAGGCACAACCAAGTGGAGAAATTTGTTTTTGTATTACAAAAGAAGACACATCTAATAATTCCAATTTTGATTCCAATTCCAATTNTCTAGTAGTGTAGGTACAAGGTTACTTCCACATACAAGACACACATGCGGAGTACCTACCGAGATAAAAAGATAACAAAGGCATTGTATGGTAAGTGAAGGCATGGCAAGGCATGAATGGAAAGGAAAGGCAACACAAGGCAAGAATGGCAAGGCAAGGCATGAATGAAAAGGCAAGGGAAGGCATGAATGGAAAGGCAAGGAAAGGAAAGTGAAGGCATGGCAAGGCATGGTATGGTATGGAAAGACATGGCATGGAAAGGAATGAAATGGTATGGAAAGGCATGGCATGGAAAGGAATGACATGGTATGGAAAGGCATAGCTTAGAAGGAAAGTGAAGGCAAGGCAAGGAAAGTGAAGGAAAGGCAAGTGAAGGCATGGCATGGAAAGTGATGGCAAGGCAATTGATGGGATGGAAAGGCAAGGCAAGTCAAGGCATGTCATGGAAAGTGAAGGCAATGAAAGGTAAGACAAGTAAAGGCAAGGAAAGGCAAGTGAAGGCAAGGCAAGGCATGGAAAAACAAGGCATGGAATGGGTATATTTTAAAATCATTACAAATATTTTAACAACAGTCAAAATGAAGCCAAAATTAGTCGCTTTACATACCTATATCATCATTCAAGTAGACCATCGGGATCACTTCTAATACTAATGGTTTCCATTAACTTCTCGTGCTTAGAGTAAGGCAAGAAGTATTGTACCTTTGATGAGTTCTTTCTTGGCATTGTTTGTATTTGGAGGTTTGTACCAATAACCAAGTTTGTAAAGTGGTATACAACTTGACCTGGTTTATAATCTTGAAATACATAACCACCTTTATTTCATGTTCTTTCATCCTGTGTCATATATTCTCCTTTAATAACCATCGACCCAATCAGAAATTTAATTCCTTAAGAGTCTATTACTAATCTCATGAGGATATGATTTCCCTCTAAGCATCATGCCAGCTAATAATCAGTGCCCCATTTATTATCTCTTGGGGAAACCGTTGTGTATATGTTCCCTGCAAAAAATGGAGTGCCAAAATGTGAGTCCACTTAATGACCAAATCATAAAACATTAATTCTAGTTATTCAAAATTTAATAGAAGGATTCAACGAACCTGGCAGTATGAGATCTAAGATATGATCATAATCTGTTGAGATGCTTGATTGGTCCTACTTCAATTGGGATAATTCCATAGTTATATGTATACCAATGTGGAGTGACACATGATCCCATCTATCAACCAATCATTCGATTCACAATCATCCCATTCATTACTACTACATGGACCACAGAAGCAAAAGAGTTTTCTCATCCATATTCCAACTATTGCATTGTTAGATGTTCTAACTGAATGGAATCCATGAGTGCTCTTGAATTTTTTGCATTCATACCACTGTGATCGATCTACATCAAACACCTCCCAAACATATCTATGTACATGTCCTTTCTCATGTGGTTGGTCTTCACAAGTTCTTCTTCCCTCTTACTGAAGAACGCCATTCAACAATGGATTTTTCATCTCAAATGAGGGAAGCAGTAGTGAACTTCATTTATTGCTTATGTAATGCTCATTTTATGAATGCACCTACTCCATCATGCTCCCCTTTCTCGTGCTCAGACTCAAAATAGTTCCAAATGTGTGGTACATTTAGTTTTTTGTGCAACATACACAACCATTGAAATACAAAAGAATTTTTAAACTGGCCTGTGCAACCATTTGACCAAATCCAATGTTGATCCATCTATATGTTCTTCTCCTTAAGGTGATTGTACAACAACTAAAAATAATGGCGTACGTAGGCTAAGTCATGGCACATATCATTGCTTATGTAGAAGTGAGTCTTTCAATATACCTATGTTTTGTTCATTACTATTTGATCCATGCATGTATGTGATATGTACCATTCTGTTGACCTACTCTGAGTGATAATATTGGATTTGAATCTCATTTTGCGATTGAAGGTAGTTCTCAGCAAAGTCAACCGCTGATAACACAATACCAACAAGAAATGTATCTCTGCATATTCTAAAATGCTCGTCCAACCATCAAGCCACATGAACATGCTAAACATAATGTCGTGTATTTTCGATGAAGTCCTTCATGAAGTCACAAAGTCGTACTTGGGAAGTAACCAATTGTATCTTATTTCTTTCATGTCCTCCATCAATATAAAATGTCACATATTTAAATATTTTCAAGGAAACCTCCTTCCTCCCCAGTTCATACTCATTGCTTACATGGATGCACTTTCTTAGTGATGTCATTCAACAACACCTGGGGCATGTCCCATCTAAGCATGTTTTTTGATAAAATGTAAAACCCTCTGGCCTTGCATACAAGATGTTGTGAATAAAGTCTCTAGATGACGACGACAACAATATAATTGGGAATTCCTGCAAAAGGGTGTTATGCAAAACACATAATATATGTGTGTGTGTGTGTGTGTGTGTGTGTGTGTGTGTGTGTGTGTCATAATAATAACCATACTCAATGTGATATCTACAACAACACGTGTTACGAATTGTGTGTATTTGAACATACCAAGGCTTGCATTTATGGAAAGATATTTGGCCTAATTTAAGTGCACTATGTATTGTTCTGAATCTCTCATACAATTATATATGTGTAATGTCAAAAAAGTGTTTAATATGGGGTTCATGGTCCCTATATCCCCTTCTCAATTTTAGTACATCTTTTTGGTTGGAAGAAGGACTTGAATTCTTAATCCATAAATCTTGAACTAGTCCCTTAACCACTCCAATTAACTTCATGTCAGAACAAGGTAGCCTTCCAGTGAAGGCCCACAAATCTGTTGGGTCACCTGTGTCGAGGCTATCTCATCTATGAGAATACTTTCTAAGGATTTTTACATTGCATCTAGGGAGGTGATAGGTTTGTTGTAGAAAATGATGTTTTCTTGTGATCTTGATAACAAATGACTGGGACAAGACATGTCGGTCTGCATTGCGGTCTTTAGGATGAGACTTCTTACCAATTCTTTGAAAATTATCTACAAGGTTTCTAACAATATGATGAATTTTTTCTACATTTTTTATTGTTTTAATGTCTAAAATTCTCTTAACAATAGTCAAACTTCTAGATTTTAATAAAGATAAAAATAATTGATATTTAGAAGCATCGGATTTTGGTTCAAAATATTCTTGAATGATTTTATAAGAGTGATAACGAATAGTACAGTTATGGTAGCTTACCTTCAAGTGATGCTAGGACACTTTCATCGACTTGAATGCGTTTAGGATTTATTCGTCGCATAGTGCTCAATCTAGGTAGGGACGATGAACCCCTATTCTAACACTCTTGACCTCCCTATTTTGGAGTTAACAATGTTACAATTCTTTCCCCTTCAATCACTGACAGATCAGCTATGGGAGGAGAGTGGAAATGGGTTTGTCTAGTTTCTTGAACATTTGACTGTCCAACAAGAGATTGCACCTCATGACCTTATTCACCACAATGTTGTACACTGGTTTCTTCTCTATTTTTGTCCATTGTATAATCATCTCCAAGCAAATCCTCCATCATCTTGTCATCCAAAAAAATTTGTCTTGATGAGATATTTTTTGAATTTCTCTCTAATAAACTCTTGTGCTTTTATTCTGGTGATGTAGGAGAAACAATAGCGGCATCTATTCCGCTATAATTTGGATTTCCCTCTTCTGAAATCCTACGCTTTGATATACGTAACTTTTCTTTTTATCTTTTTTCTTCTACCTTTTTGATCGATTTGTTTTTTCTCGGGGACTTTCTTTCTCGAATCCGGTGGTTCCCCATGTTTAAAGATAAAAATTGGTTTCCAAACATTCACCACAAATTTGTCTTTGTATTATGTAATAAGGCACAACCAAGTGGAGAAATTTGTTTTTGTATTACAAAAGAAGACACATCTAATAATTCCAATTTTGATTCCAATTCCAATTTCACTTCGACAAATTTGTCTTCCAATTCCAAGAAGACACAAGAACATACAAACAACAATTCCAAATTCACTTGGACAAATTTGTCTTCCAATTCCAAGAAGATACAAACAACAATTCCAATTTCACTTGGACAAATTTGTCTTCCAATTCCAAGAAGACACAAGAAGATACAAACAAGAATTCCAATTACACTTGGACAAATTTGTCTTCCAATTCCAAGTAGACATAAGAAGATACAAACAACAATTCCAATTGCACTTGGACAAATTTGTCTTCCAATTCCAACAAGACACAAGTAGATACAAACAACAATTCCAATTGCACTTGAAAAAGTTGTCTTCCAAATTTTCCTACAATGGTCTAGAAATAACACAAAAGTCTCTATGAATCTAACAAGAAAACTAAAATAAGTAAAACATGTCTGTGTGGGTTGTTTTTTTCTGAAGTTGTCACAAAAAAATTTCATCCATGAGATAGAGGAGGTGGGGTCTGCTTGGCACCAAAAAATTCCTAGCAGGAATGTGCACATGTTCTTAGAACACATGTGCACTAAAGTGTGTGTGCGTTCTAGGAACGTGTCGCATTCTTGCTGAGTATAAACGACCAAAAACTACAACTCAGTCAAGTCATACAAGCACATGCACGCTCTTAATGCAACAGATATAGCATTTAATATACACCAAACATGTTTATGAATAAATATGTATAGGGGTATGGGGACAACTAAGGCCTAAGGGGTTGGGATTGAAAGTGTTTTCAAGGATAGGGCAATGGTTATAGCACCAAGATGTGGGTGATGTAAGTGCAAGGGTTGTACACATGGTATATGCATAGTGCACTCAAGGCTCAAGTGTAGAGAGGGTTAAGGATTGAGTATAAGTTGTTCCTAGGCTTAGATGGAGCTAGGGGGGTCTATGTAATGGTCTATGTCAAGCTCTAGGTCAAAGTCTAAATCTATATCTAGCTCTATGTGGTGGTCTAGATCATGGTCTACGTCAAGCTCTGGGTCATTGTCGAAATCTAGCTCTATCTCTATGTCGTGGTCTAGGTCATGGTCATCGTATAGGTATAGTTCATGCTCCATGTCTAGGTCTTGTTATGTCTAGTTTTAGGTCTAGTTCTTGACATTTATAGGTCAAGGCCATTTCTTTGCTTGCAATGTAGGGAGGAGGGATGCAAAGAGAGGAAGAAAGAGAGTGTGAGAGGGGGAGAGGGGAAGTAAAAAAGAGTGAGGGATAGGGAGAGGGGGGTAGAGAGTGAGAGAGTGAGAGTATGGGGGGTCTATGTCAAGCTCTAGGTCATCATGTAACTCTATATATATCTCTATATCGTGGTCTAGGTCATGGTCTACGTCAATCTCTAGGTCATCGTCTAAATATAGCTCTAGCTCTATGTCATGGTCTACATCATGGTCATCGTATAGGTCTAGTTCATTCTCCAAGTCTTTCCATGTCTAGGTATTTCTGTGTATAGGTTTAGGTATAGGTCTTGACATGTCTAGGTCAAGGCCATTTATTTCCTTACGATGTAGGGAGGGGGGTTGCAAAGAGAGTAAGAACGATAGTGTGATAGGGGGAGAGTGGAAGAAAAAGAGAGTGAGGGATATGGAGACAGAGAGGGGGGGTAGAGAGTGAGAGAGTGAGAGGAAGAGGGAGGAAAGAGGGA
>JZKD02S0802147.1:825655-851904 GCA_000966675.3 Picea glauca | reverse complement strand
CAACTGCCAATAGAAGAGAAGGGATTTCACATTCAATAGGTAATATCGATTCCACACCATGTACTAAATAGAAAGGATAATAACCAGTGGCATTCTTGATAGAGGTTCAGTATACCCAAAGTGCAATATATAGCATGATATGTCAGTCAAATTTGCTATGGCTGACATTTTTCTGCAAAATGGTCTTGAGAGACTTGTTTACGATCTCTACCTGTCCATTTGCCTCGGGATAGTAAGGGGAATAATTGCCATTCTTAAACCCCAACTTGGATGCTAGCTCTTCCATCATTTCATTCTGAAAGTGACTGCCATGATCAGTGATAATCTCACTCGGGATTCCAAACCTGGCGATAATTTGATTGAATACGAAGAAGGCGAGAGTTTTCCCATCAGATCTAACTATAGGAATGGTCTCATTCCACTTAGTAAATTAGTCTACGGCCACGATAATGTGTCAATGCCCCCCAGCCGAGATTGGGTTGCAATCCACAAAGTCCACCCCCCACTTGGTGAAGGGACCGACAGTAATGATTGGATGGAAAGGGGTTGGATGCGAGAGCAAAGTTTAAAGATAGACGACCAATATTTAAAGATATACAGCCAAAGATAACCACTTCTAGGAAATCTTTAAAGATAGACGGCCAAAAATAACTGGCTCACAAAATTTTATGGGTTGTCGCAAGCCCGGATAGATGACCACCACAAGCCCCACTGTGGAAATCGTTTAGAATTGACTCGACTTCTTCATGAGTTAAAAAACGATGCAAGATCTTTTCTATTCCTCGATGATACAAAGTCTCACTGACTATAAGGTAATTCTTAGCTTGGTATCGTATACGTCGTCGGTCATCTCACGAGAGATGTTGAGGGAACTTCAAAGTTTGAATATAGAGAACAATGTCTCCATACTAGGGGTCAGACGATGAGACAAGGAAAATGTGTTCATCCACAAATGAATCAACATGAATAACATCCTCATCCAACCGAGGGAAGTCATATATTAACTCTGCAAAAACTAGTGATTTCTTGGATTTCACAGAAGTGAAATCAAGATCAAATTCTTGTAAAATGGAAATACATTTATTGTACTTTCCCCCTATGATATGCCTAGTAAGGATGTATTGAAATGGATTGACATCGGAAACCACAATAGTTTTTCAAAGCAATATATAATGGCGCAATCATTAGACTGCATGAATAGCAACCAAAGATAGCTTTTCAACGTGAGAATATTTGAGCTTAGGACAGACTAAGTTTCGAATAAGATAGTAAATGGTGTGCTCATGGAGCTCATCATCCTACTGAACCAATACCATACCAATCGTCTCTTCGGATGCGGTGACATAAAACAAGTAATCTCTACTGTAGTCAAGAGGCTTCAGCAGAGGCGTCGATACTAAGGATTTCTTCAAAGCATCAAAGGATTCATGGGCTCGCTCATCTCAGATAAAAGGGGTGTCCTTCTTGAAGAGACACATGAAACCCTTAGTAATATTGACATAGTTTACTATAAACCAACGTAAAAATTTAGATTTTCTCTTTAAACCTTGAAGTTGTCGAATAATGCACAGGGGAGGCAATCAAAGTATTTCCTTAACCTTTAAGGTATCTACCATGATCCCAGTCTCAGAGACCAAAAATCCTAGAAGATGTCCTGACCTAACTCAAAATATGCATTTATGAGGGTTCAATCAAATGCGATAATGACGACATATTCCAAAAATTAGTCGAAGGTGCTTAGGGTGATCCACTCTCTTATGAGAGTGAGCAGCAAGATCATAAAGATAAGCTTCGACTATATGCTTAAGATTGTGGAATGTGAAGGTCATAACATGTTGGAAGGTTGCTCCAACGTTTTTAAGGCCAAAAGGCATCTTCCAGTATATGAAAGTGCCCCAAGGAAAAATAAATGTCATCTTATGCTGATCCTCGAGTTTAATTTGAATTTGGTTATACCCTAAAAATTCATCCATGAAAGAAAGAACTGTGCTTCCCGCACACTCATCGAGGATATAATTGATTAAAGGTGTTGAGAAGTTGTCCTTAGGACAGAATTTGTTCAGGTCATGAAAATCCATACATACACAGATGGTTCCTTGCTTCTTATTCATAGGAAGGGGATTGGATATCCATTAAGGAGTTTCTATACCTCTGTCTTAATAGCAGGGGCCTTTCGGGGATTGACATCTCTAAGACGTTGTCGAACAAGATTAGCATCTGGGTAATTTTTAATCTCATGTTCGACAATTTGAGAGTTGATTTCTGGAATCTCTTCATATGACCAAGCGAATACATCTTGTAATTCCTTGAAGAGTTCTATGTAGATCATGATTTCTTCTAGCGAACAATCTGCATCGATATGTACATTCTCAATCTTTCCAGGGGTACGAGAGAAATCGATCATGATGGTAGGGAAGATACTCACCATATTTCCTTCAGCATAAATTTCATGTGTATCAAGAGGAACTACGACATGATTGACTATCTCACTCAAAGTAGATCTAAAGTTAACTTGTTCGATTCTAGCAAGCTCTGGGAGAAAATAAGAGCGATGATGCATATCATACCAAGGTTTTCCAGATAAATTCATGGCCTCAATGATATTTTCATCCAAGGGAAAAGTCTCATTGAGGCAGTCATGTGAAAAAGATGACAAAGTGGCCCACACAGGCTCAAGAACATGATCCTCCTCATCCATCTGCGAGGTAATAGGATCGCGATCGATGAAAGCGTTAAGAACAACTTAATACACTATCTATGTTTCTGATACTGGCATGGAAATTCCAGCATGTGATTGACCTTCACAAGATGCAGTCAAGGAAGGTAGGGTCCAAGGATCGTTAAAATAGGAAGTGCGGAAAGAAACATACCTCTCTGACGAAATGAGTCTACTGGACATGGCGTAAATATGGTGAACCAGTGCCATGAATTCGAAGGTACCCATAAGGGATGAATACATTCTAACACTGATATTCTCAATTGTCAGCTGAGAATTGTCGACCACGGGGATTGACGGTCCAACAGATGCACTGGGGCTAGCATACGCAAAGGACAACTGATCGATCATCACAATCTTCCCATTGTGAGGAAAACAAAGAGTACGTAAGACGGACGATACGATGATAGTCATTGTATAAGTCGAATTGTGTCCTAGTAACAAATTATAATTGAGGGGCATATCAACCACCTCGACATCCACCTCTACTGTCTTCCCACCTAACTAGACTGGAAAGGAAGGAAGAATATTGTGAAGGAAGAAGGAATGACCATCAAAAGAAATCAACATGGTTGGATATTGATAGAGATTCGAAGAGCCAAGGGATTTCCAATAGACCAGGGACATCACACATGTTGCAACGCCTTCATCAACAACCATACGCTTGATGGTATACTTCGGGTAATCCACATGGATTTGGAATGTCACATGGTAATGCAAATGAGGCTTCACATCTATGATGTCAAACTTGATAACTTTCGAGCCACTGGGATCTAGAGCTCCTAACGCAAATAGCAAAGAATTCCTCTGTGAAGGACATGTTTGGAGTACCTCCATAGCTGACATCACACAAGGGGTTTGACCCAGGTACTCAAAAATAGAGTAATTCTAGGTAGCTATAGAATTAGGATTGTGGGTAGAGTGCTTGAGTACTCCTTTCGGAATACGAGGTGGTGGCTCTGGTTTTTTGATCTATAAGGGCGTCTCCAAAGGAGGAGGAGACTCTAGAACAGGTATAGTTTGTAGAGAACTATAATCGAGAGATCGGGTGGCTACATTAACCTCATATTTTACCATATTGATATAGAAATGGTCATCATCTTGTGTCGGTGGGTTTTGACTCCCACTCGCCACATTTCTAGCATTTGAGGAGCTCAAGGCCATCTGTTGGTTATGTGGAAAACTATTTGTCAACATGGTGGATGGTAGAGGTAAGAGCATCGCAGCATCCGCAAGTTTGAGGCATAAATGAGTAAGGTGATCGTTTGTACAAAGCTTACAGGGAAATTTCACCTTCCTCCTTTCTTTCTTTCCCTCACCATCATTATTATTCATATTCTCATTATTACCATTGTCCTTGGGTATATTATTCTTCCCACCCTTACGATTATTATTACGACCCTTCTTCTTATTCCCGCCTGGTTGTTGGTTACCATTTGGGTCGTTCGACGATTGCATGGAATGTACATCCGTTGATTAAGTGGGATTGGAAGACACAGACGAAGCTGGCCCTTTTGCAGACTAGTTTAGAGACAACTCTTTCAAATGGCTTGTCACCGAGTCTGCGGATTTCACATTGGTGGAGTGTTGGCCCTTGACCAAGTTTTGGTACTACAGATGAACTGGGCACAGTACCTTGTCAATCGACTAGAGATTGATTGCAGAGAAGTGCAAGACCAAGGGTATGAGTTCCAATTTAGTTTCCTTCTCATACTGATCGCTTTCATTGCTTGGGAGCTTCCAGAAGGTGCCACTTTCCTGGATATCGAACCCTTCGAACCATTGGCTGTGAAGTTCTGTACGTTATGGTATTCCAGCGACATGAAAAGGCAGTGGCAATCCAATGTTGTCTTCCATGCCTATTGCAAATAATTGAAGATCGCAATCCAGTCTACACCGTGCATCACCCTGAACACACTTCACATGTTTAGACCCTTAATGAAATTCAGCGCAGACCGCCACTTCACCTATATTACAGCACATGCTGATGATCATAAAAAATAGCTCCAGTCATATTACAAGTTGATAGAAGATGACTTGGAGGAGATTACCAAGGAATGGTCGGCGAACCTCCTTATTCCAGCGGACCCCATAGAGATTTTCAATGTGGATAGTATTGAAACTATGCTGAACACACCTGAACCAAGCAAGACGAAGAAAGATGACAAAGTACATGATGTCCATAGCACATCGGTGAACATCAGTTCAATCTCACCTAAGCAGGGAGATAATGGTGGAGAGCTAGGTGGCACATAAGTCAAGCAAAACAAAGGCAAAGTTACTCCACCTAGATATGAGGAGGATCCATCCAATAAAAGGAAGGTTACCCCACCAAAGCCTTTTTCCGAAAGAAATCTAAAGCCATCGGGATTACGTTTAAGACTACCCTCACCCCAGACGACTTCAAATTCTTAGTCACTACGTTGAATGATGATTCACTGGATGTTGTAGAAAAGAAAGAAGCAAAGAAGGAGGAGGTATTCAGTCGAATCAAAGGTGAACTTCAAGAGGTGCAGCAGGCACTACAATCTAGCCACACATTTTCTATTGCGCCTTTGACAAGTGGAACAGAAGAACCAAGAGATGAGCCAACCCAATTGCACTAGATCACCGATAAAGTTGAAGCTCTCCTTCGACGAGCTCAGGAAGATACATCGCAAGCCACCCAAGCTTTGGCGCAGGCACAGGAAGATCTGCTAGAACAATGCAGTAATGAAAAATGACAAAAACTAGATCTTCAAGCAAATTGGAGGAAGAGAAAGAAGCGCTACAACAAGACAAGGAACAGTTGCTCGCAAAGTAACTCAAAGTATAGGAACGGTTTCATAGAGCACTTCGATATATGACAATCATCGAAGTCTGGATAGAAGAATGGGTCCCACAACATGTGGCACAACTGGAAGGAGTGATCCAGCAGTGCATTGTAGACCTGGAACTTCACACTGTGCATGAGACCCCTCAAAAAATAAGAGATATAAGAGAGGAAACTGCCTGCAACACAGTTGACCAATTAAAATCCTTTTCTTTGGAATACAAGCAGTTGAGCTCCAGAAGCACTCAGATGTATGAAAACTTCACAGAAAATCCAGAGATACAAGAATTAGAGTTGCAATTCCAACACGCAAAGCAACATGAAGACACGTTACAAGCGCAGTTGAAGGCCTTGTCACCAGTCGAGAGAATGAAGAGGTTTCCAAAGAAATGAATGACCCAACAATAGGTACACATGCTTCAGAGTAAAGTAATGAAAGTCTCACAATGACTTCAACCAGTGCAAGAAAAGGCATGTCAACTATTCACCGAAGTTTAAAACCAAGGAGTAGAACTTGAACAGGTTGTGAGTACAACAAAACAATGCCTAGAGGGACCAGTCAGTGATGCACTCCAACAGGAGTTCACTGAGCAAGAGGTCATTGCACTGCAGTAGGTCGAAGCAGCTCGAGCCAAGATCAAGGCATTCAAAGCAGAATTGCTCAGACCAGAGTCACTCGGGATGAGTCACGGGTGAGTGTTGGGGGCCTGTTGACCCTTGACCAAGTTTTGAAGTTACTTGGTCATATTTGACCATTTTTGGGACTTCGCCAGCATGTCAAAGATGGAGCATCAGACGAAGTAGAGAGAAAGGGATCTCGACCCACTTTTGGGTCACTTTTTGGGTTTTGGGACAATGTAATGGGAAAGAGATGCCAGTTCGTGGGCTTACCCACATTTAGGCCCACTTTTGTAATGTATAAATAAACATCTAGGCATCTAATAGAAGGGGGGGGGGTTATCTGTGTGATGTAAGCTACGTGCTAATAGTCTATGTAAGTGCTACATGCATGACTGTAGAAGGGTTACAAATCTAAGTGAAAGTTGTTGTAGAAGTTATAGAAGGCTTTGCGTTGTAAGGGCAAAGAAGAAGGATCTAGTGAGTTGTGCAGATCTTTTGTCCTATGCGAGGAAGGGTTTTTGGTGGCTTTGTGCGTGTAATTGATTGGAGATGCTAATAAAGAAGAAGATTTGGTCGACGTAACCCCAGGGTGGGGGCGAACCACATAAATTTGTGTGTTATTCTCTATGCTTTGACTTGATGTGCTTATCTCTTCTTTGGATAAGTGCTTTGATATATTTAGATAGGTCTAATTATGCTTTTTGCTTCAATAGATGTATATGAATATTAGATCTGATATGTATGAAGATTCTTAGTGTTGATCTACAATATCTGACTTGTTTTACTGTTACTAAGTGCTAAATTACCTTAGATATAAGTGAATACTGTGATGCTCTTTGCTATCTGTGAAGTATAATAAGGGTTGAATATTGATGAATACTCGATGCTAAGTGTTCTGTAAGAAATATAATCACATATCTGTGTCCCATCTAAGGTTGCAAACACCTGAATCTTGCAACCACCCCTGCCTCTACCTTGAGTGAGACTTCATCTGCTTCGCAGGTGTTGCCAAAAGGGCCGATAATTAGGGTTTTGTTGGTGCATTGTTGTAGTGTTGAACCTTGGGTCTACCCCTGTGCCAACACGAAGCCTACAATGCCAACGACATGAGGCCCGGGATTTTGTATAGGGTCATAGTTTGACCTCGGTGCATCAGGAATAATCTCGTATAACATCTTAGACTGAGGATATATAATATCTAACTATTGTGCTTTGAAAATCGCTTATTCCTCATATGTAACCCCGGATGTAGCAACATCTTTCGAAATAGGAGGTTGTAGAGATTTAGGGAACCACTCTAGCAGGAATTCTAGGGGTATGCAGGTCTTGATCAACCTCTTCCATCTACACCACTCTTGTATGTGATCTGAGATATGAGTGGCTTTGTCCTGGCGTAAGGTCGACAAAATTTCTAGGCCAACATCGTAACGAACCAAAAATTGGAATTTGTTAAGGAAGGCTAAAACCATCTGACTAAAGGTATTGTATGCCCCCCTAGGTAGCTCGATATACCATTTTGTGGCAACCCTCGTGAGGATGCGTTGAAATAATATTAACCGAATGTAATCGTCATAAAGGGAATTTTAAGAGAACCATAGGTGAAAGGTGGTAACGTGATCACCAGGATCCTCGCCATTCTTGCCTTCGAATTTTGGAATATATGAAGGAAGCTTGGTGGGAATGGGGGGACAAGTAGGATCATGACACATAGGCTCATTCATCAACATAGACAAGTATGGCAGATTGAGTGTGGCCAGAAAAGGGAGACGAGGTTGTGACATCTGGCCCTAAGCTTCCTGGAAAGATTGTGGTTAGGGAATTGAAGCCCATCTAGGGTGTTGGTAAGCACCATGGCCTTGTTCGAGATTGTAAGACCCTCCTCTGGGATGAGTCACAAGGGGTTGGTTAGGAATCATTCTGGTAGGAATGTTTTGATGAGGGTCATAAAAAATTTCCCCAATCAGAGTGGAATCGGGTTGGGGGTTTCCCAAGGTGTGAAACTAACCTCCTCCGAGTGTGAATCTGGAGTATAAATGTGGATTTGTCATGCCAAACGTGTTGGTCGAAATCGACACTGAGGAGGTGAGTGTAAAGGAAGAAAATCGAGAATAATCGTGTTTGCCAGGTTGGTTACTCCATCCAGAAGCAACAGGATTAGACCTAAGATTAAAAGGAGGAAATCCTCCCACGATAGGATTCATTTGAGGGACATGAGTGCCACCAAACGAGAATAGAGTATAAGGAGGATATGTTCCCCCAAGTTCAATTCTAGCATTAGGGCCAACGGCTAGGATGGAGTTTGAAAACCATGGAGTAAAATTCGGCATACCATAGGAAAAGAGACTAGAGGCCATAGGGATGGAATGAACATTATATCCCAGTGAATGACCAAGTGAGCCAAATGGGTTTGTGGCAATTGGTTGAGTATTCACTATAGGATGGGCAGCGGTGATAATAGGTGCCTCCAATACTACAACCATTATGGTTGAAGGAGTCGAAGGGGTACCATTAAATATAGTAGGTGTGGGACTCGAAGGGATCCTAGTATCTAGATGACTCGGTTCAGTACTCATCCTTGTAGAATCACAAGTCTGATAAGTGGAGGTGTGTGTACCACGTTTAATAAATGTACACCTTTTAGAAGGAAAATACTCAAAATGCAGTGGTAACTGTAACAAGCGGAAAGACCTGCGGGGAAGCTAGTCTGGCTCCATGATGACTCAATATTCAAGATATAAAAAACAAATCCTAAGGCCAACTTGTAATCAAAGAGCACACCAAAAATAATCAAACAACCAATATGCACACAAATGGCATAAAGTGGTTGAAAGGGACCTCCCTCTCTAAAGTAGGTATGCCTTGCCCAAGAGGGGCCTAAGACTTCGCTGCTAAAGACTGGAGGAAACATAATCAATTATAAGGGCCCTCATGGGCTTAACAACCAGTCGGTCAGATCCCCCCGGAGAGGTAATCCTCCATAAAGGTTGTGTGTTGTCTGACCCTTATCTGACCCAGAGTACCTATAGAATAACCTCTGCAAGTAACCTATGTGGTACCTAAGTCAAGAAACTAAGAAACAATGGTATAACAAATGCATAGGCAAACAATTGTAAGTTAGGTCCAGCACATGGGCAGGGTAGCAAAGCCCGAAACCTTGAAAGCATCGCCTTTCATGGATGTAAGGGAACTAGGAAGATCCCCATATATGAATAGATCCCCATAAATATATCCAATTCTAAGAAGGTATCGGGGGGATATCCCTTCAACCGACCTCACACGACATCATGATTAACACCGGTGTAAGCGGAGCCTCGTGATATTACTGATTATACAATGGATTTATCCACTCCCTTAGTCACACGCATATGTTGATTTAATAGTCTTATTCCAAGGCTCTAAATCCTAAAATAGTTTGTGCACCCTAGAAAATAAAATCATTACTAATCCATTTTAAATTATAGCATTAATTTTAATGTCCTTGCTTACTCAAAAGGTGCGATCATGAAACTAATGATGTTATGACTCAACGAGTAAAATAAATGAATATGAATATAATGCAAAGTCCTAACTTCAATTTCCAATAAATGATATGCTTTTCAAAAATGCAATTTTCAATTCAATTCTGCAATTCTAAATAAAATGCAATCTTTCTTTACATGCACTAAGATAAATGACAAAGACTCAAGAGATCAAAATGCCAATCAATGTAAAATGCCTARTATTTTTGTATTTTCAATATAAGAGAATGAAAATGCAAAGATTGAACAACAACTCAATATAAAGACTCTATTGTGTATAGACAGAGACAACCCAAGTAGAATATCAARGAAAAAAACACCCAACCCAAGGTGCAAGGACAATCAAAATGAAAATATGATGATAAAGAAACCACCCAAAAATTCAACCAAAGACAGGTTTCCTGTCATTCCACAGACACTTAACAGTCACCACAGAGACCCAAGAAGACTCAACAATCATCAAAACCTACACAACAACCACCAAACCCAACAATCAAGCAACAAAGGTTGATGTACGTGATTGTTCAAGGAAAAATCATGTATGTATGTAGCTTGTAGAAGTACAACACGCGTATGTACATGACTTTCAAGCAAAAACCTGCATATATGTGTCAAAACACAGCTAGGCTAAGGAGAAGGATAAGAAACTCAGACTCAGAGTGAACAGAGTCTTTCAAGCAATTATACGACAAGAAAATCAATATGAACGAGAGAAATATAAGGAGAAAAATACTCCAAACCCCCAAAAAAGAAGATTCTCTCCCCAGTATGGTCACCAGTTTTGTTACAAGGAAAATCTCTCTATGGTTAGGGTAAACCACAATAGATGGAAATGACTACATAAATCAACTCTAATCTCAAGTACTCTATATAAACAAATATGCTAACAATACAAGATAAAATGCCTACCTCATCCATATGTTCGATGAAGTCCACCGTTGAGCACTTGACCCAAATCAATATACCTACAACTAGTCCTCAACAACCAAGCAACGCAAGCATATGGTGATAATAGATAATGTTAGCACATTCAATAGCATAATCCATCAACATTGATAACAAATACGCCCATGGAATAACAATTCAAATATTTGTGAGATATTAATTGGACAAGAAAAGAGTATTTCTATTAAGATATAATCAACATAAGTGAATGAGTTACAAACTTCTCTGTCGGCACGGTTCAGAATTGAGAAACTAAGTTCCTTCCTATTATACCTTCACCACTTCAATCCTCCACCAAAGGCAAGCTCATATAAGAGAGACAATGAAGTTCTCAATCAATAAGGGAAGAGCTTGGGGGCTAAACAATGTGTTCAGACTTAAAGGACAAAGGGATGCAGACTCAATGTGAAGTGAATATTTTTCTAGAGTAACTTTTCTCTCAAAGTTGAATTCTTTCTCCTCTTTTCCATAGCTCAGATTTGGCCCATTTATAGCCCTCAGGTGGAACTGAAGGGCCGAGTCGAAACATTTCCAGTATATGGAAGGCCAAGGATCATTGATCTCGTGACGTGACATGGAAACCTGACACCATTTTTTTTATTTTGGGCACATTTCTTGATGTACATGGGTTGTAGTGGTGCAACCTGTATATACACATGTTGTAATATAGGTAGGGTGTGTATATGTGGAAAAATAATGTTTTTAGCTGTGGGATTTTAAAAGGGGGACTTCAAGTCTGCATAGGGAAATGGAAAAAGGCCCTCTGTGCAAGATTGCATAGGGTGAGGCAAACCTTGCTATAATAGTGCCCTAGCTCCAATTTAAACTTATCGACCTGGAAATTAATCTACAAATGCATATTTGCATAGATTAGAGCTCCATCGTATTAGGTGAAATGAACACAATTAGCATGTTTTAAAATATGGTCATTTTATTTTATTTTTTCTAGACAAAGAAAAGAATTTGTATCTAAACAAGTTGTTGTCATGCTACATGAAATTCAATGGACTATGTTGACTTCTCACCAAGAATTACGGATTTCCAAGAAATAGACCAAGGAAGGACATGACCACACAATTTTCAAAACAATTCCCAAGAGGATTTAGAAAATGAATAGTACCAAAATATCATGTTAATAGTGTGATGTATGTAACAAATGGGGTAGTCGGGTTGATAGAACTTCCACATTTTAATAACAATAGGTGGAGAACTGGGCTATGGAACACTAAATCCCTAACACGTCTTGAACCCTAAATATCAATAGAAATAGGTGGAAATAACCATGAGGTCAAAGTCTATGAATAAATAGTTGATAGAAAATAAAAAATCAAGACATCGGATATAAGTAGTTAAACATTCATGGATTAAAATCCATTGTGCAACACTAGAAAAGGCTATATTTTTGTTAAATAATGTACAACTCAAACATCCCTTTCTCTCTTTTTCAAATATAGATAAATCACTTTCCATGATATTTAAATAAATATCACGGATGAACATAGGTAGAGTGTCATCATTGTCAATTATAGGAGTATCATAGAATCACTTATACATAATATTGAATGACGACTACCTTACTACCAATGTACAAAAGAACATTAAAGGGACGCACTAAAATCACGCATTATTACTAGACCTTGGACAAAGGTTGTATTTATTAGTTAGGCATAGTGTTTAATATCCTAATTCTAAACCATGAATACAGCGTACAAGAGAAAGAGGTATTTATTTTGTAGAAAAAGTACTAATATGCATAGATTTTAGGCAAATCTGTATCAATAAGGAGCATTTCTTTTAGCAAGGAATGAGAAAGGGCTATTTTAGAGTACTACCAACAAGAGATTTTTTCAATTTTTGCATAAGGATATTCACAATGCAACCTATCAATCTAACTTAGTAAAGGGAATTGTTTAGGAAGGTGTATGAAAGGGGTAGTGTAGGAATTGTTGGTGGGATAATTTCTTTCACTTTTGCACAAACAAACGAGAAAGGCCAAGGAAAAAGTATATTCCAACCATAACCAATCAACCATTATGTTAGTAGAAGGAAACACTCCCTTGTTATTTCTTCCATTGGTCTAAGGATCATGGTATATTGGATCTTAGATGTTGTTGTGGATGATATATTTGAAGTAATGCAAGATTATTTTTTGTATAGAAAGGTATATGTGTTGTAGAAAAAATTCCAAGCTGCATAAAATTTAGGCATATCCAACTTAGAAATAGGATTTTTTTTAATGATCAAAATGATATAAGGTGAAGTATGGAAGCGCTATGCTCATTCCCTAGAAATAAAAACTTCGTTCACAACTAAAAAGGAGTAAAGAAGAAGAAACATAACTTCTATCAGCAGATTTTTGAAGATGTCAGTGACCTAATCTTTTTTTACATAATAAATGCATATCTTAATGAATTTGATGTACTGGTGTCCTACTAGATGCAAGGTAAATTGAATGTCACCTTAACTATAACACCTTAAAGTGGTTAATTTTATCTTTTGTCCCAACTTAGGATGTGGGTTTTGTCAAAAAAAAATCCAATATGAACAAGTTATAGTGTTTGTAGTTAAATGAGGAAGTTTGTAAAATGAGGGAATCATAGTTGTAACACACTCGACCCCCTATCCCTCATATAGGCCAGTGGGGTGTCATGATTTCTTCCTTCTTTTACTCTCGAGTGAGTATTTAGGAACATCTGTGTCTAAGTGAGGACTTCTCTTATCACAACATAAGCTATGTTGCTTCTCACAAAATTCATGGTTATAGGTTTATTCGAAGTTAGTTGAGGTGTCCAATAATCCTAACGCTTTAATCAGATGGTCATCGTTCCTTCTCAGCCTCATCTATACATCCTATAGCTAATTCAGACTTGTTCCCATCAGAACACTTACTCACCAGAGTCACCAACCTCTGCGATGGCATCATTCTGATTGATTCCTTAAGGATCTAATCTCTGAGAAGAGATGTGGCGGTACATGCATTCATCTAAGAACCTACAAATGAGGCCTCCATGACTTTTTAGCATCCTGAAGTAAATATAAAACCCTAGACATCCAAAAAAATAACCCTAGGAGATGAAGCACCAAAAGTCATGTGGGCCCTGATGGGGTAAGTTGGTACATCAACTTCCCGGGGTCACAACTTTTGCATACGATCTCCATTTTAGGCACATGATAGCCTATTGGAAAGGTTTATCTGAGGACTACACATTCTAATGTCACACTCTAACTTTGGCTACATTGTGATTATGGAAAACCCAAAAAACGTTGTTTAGGGCCTCAAAAAGGCCCTGGAATTTTAGGACCCGAAAATCTAGAAAGAACTGCCAAGATAAAAACTATAACTGCCAAGATGAGAGTTGTATGTGAGCCAACTGGAAGAGGTGGGTGGACACCGATATCCACCTAGATCAATCCTCCCTCCTTGGGAAGAAATGGTCTCCATTTCTTTGGTTTCTGTAAGAAAAACAAGACCATGGAGCAATAAAATAAAACAAATGCGGAAACAAAACACAGAAGATACACAATACAATAGAGACATAGATTTACATGGTTCACCCAGTGTGGGCTACATCCACCAGAGAAATTGCTAGGTCCTTCCTTTATTATTATCCAACATATGAAAGGATACAACCTACAACAAACCCACTGTAACTTCCTCTTCTTTCTCTCATAGTCTCCTATCTCAGAATACAATATTCACCATCAATCATAGATGCAATACATTTCCCTCATAAAAGAGGTTTTCCTTCTAGGGAAAAAAACCCTTACATAATCTCTATCATTAGATCTACAACCTTATAATGAACGGTCCAGATTTACAATGAAATTAAAATATACATTTACAAGGCAATTTTTCCTTCGGGGGCCCACTTGCCCCTAGACCCCCCAACTTGGGGGATAGCCCCCCTAGACCTCATAGAGGGGGTGCCCCCCCTCTGCACTCCCCTGTGTGGAAGAGTGTACATACTTCTGGGGTGTAAATACTTCATGGGGTATAAACACGGCTGAAAGTAAAATATGTCTGAATCAGGAAGATAATCAGGCTCCGCAACCAACAATTTCCCCTATTAGATGAGGAAATTTTTGCTGAATTTAGCCCTGGGTGAGCCACTTGCCTTGGTGTAGGAGATGTCATGCTTTGACAACCCAAAAAATATGAAGCTTTTGATGGTGATTTCCCTTGACCTGTGTTCCCACAATCTGATCAATGGATGCCTATTACATGTATCCAGGGTTGAGATCTATCGGTGTCAATTGTTCTGCTACCTCGTAGGTGTACAATAAGTGTGGAAAGTATGTCTGAAGGAGGTCCACATTAAACACTGGGTGCAATCCAAGGAAGGGGGGAATGTTGAGATCAAAATCGTTGTCACCCACAACCTTGGTGATAGTGTAAGGTCCATAGCGAAATGGACGAAGATTCTAATGGGGTCCTGTAAGGCATTCTTTATGCAGGTGCAACCAAACTTTATCTCCCACCTGAAACTTGTGTGGCATCCGGTGTCGATCATGGCACTGCTTGTACTTGGAATTAGACTTTTGGAAAATATATTAAACCTATTGGTAGACATGTTGGATTCGTTCAATGAACTGGGTGGATTTTTCGGCTTCAGTTTGTGCATGGGATGATTATGCCTGTGTGGATGCAAGGGGTAATGAAACATCCATGGGACCCAATGGTTGAAATATCAACCCCACCTGAAAGGGGTTTTGGTCAGTTGAGCTTTGTATGACTATGTTGTAACTATGATGAACATAGGGATGACTCTCATCCCATGTGCGCAGATGCTTGGAATTGTACATGTGCAATATATGCATGATCATCATGTTAACGAATTTGGTTTTTCCATCTGTTTGGGGGTGGAAGGTCATGGATTTGGTGAGATTGGTGTCTAGTCGTGACCAAAGGCTCGACCATAATGTGTTGAGGAATTGGTTATCTCGATCAAAGACGATGGTTTGTGGTATCCCAAAATGTACCCAACCTCGGTCAAAGAAGAGCTTGGCAGTGGCCTCTATTGTGATTCTCTTCTTGAAAGCGATCAAAATCACCATCTTGGAAAATCAATCAACTACCATGAAAACAAAGTCATTTCTCTACTTGGTGGAAGGAAGGCCTGACATGTAGTCCATTGAGATGGATTCCCCAGGCCTGTCGGGAAGAGGCAAAGGGGTGTAGATTCCTTGTTTCTTAATGGTTGGTTTGGAAATGGCACCGACCATGCAGGACCTGATATACTTGTTGACATCTTGTTGTATTTTTGGAGAGTCAAAATGTTGTTGAAGCACTTTCACTTTATTTTCTACGTCGAAGTGTCCTGCCACCCGACTGTAGTGATATTCATAACTCAGCTTTGCTCACTCGCTTGATGGAATGCAGAGATGGACCAAATGGCACAACAACCCATCCTGCAAATGAAAATTAGTGAGAGTTGTGTGTATGTCTAACATCTAGTAGGTAGTGGCGAAGTCAAGATATCGCTCATAGATTTAGGTCCATCCAGAGGTCTCATGTCCACATGAGTGTAGCACCGTGGTTAGTGCGGGAACTAGAGGTTGGCCGAGGCAGTTAGTGATGCATTTGGTGCTCCCTATATTATACTTGATGTTGATATGGACTTGCTACAATTATGTGGACCACTTTTGATGGTGGTCATTCTACAATTTTCCTTATGTCTGCATGAACTGTAGAGGCTTATGATCAGTGTGGATGATTTTCTCTTTCCCGGGAATTTAATGCCTCCACTGGAGGAAATCGTGTACAATGGAGTACATTTATTTGTCATAAGTGGGGTACTTATGGAAAGTATATGATAGCGTCTCACTATGATAAGCCATGTGTTGGCATGTTTTATAGACAACGTATACTTGTCATTGATGGAAAGTACAACAACGATGATGGCTTGGGTACAGGAAGAATGTGTCAGGCAAGCACCAGAAGTATTTTGGCAAGAACAACAACAACGATAGCATGCTTACATTTATTGATGGAAAGAACAACAACGATGAAGGTATGGTTACAGGAAAGAATAGTAGCAACATTGGCAGGTTTACAGTTGGGAGACAATAATGGAAATCAGGCAGGCAAGGAAGATCAACAACGATGGCATGGAAAGATCAAAAGCGTAAACTCCATTTCGGAGTTTTGGATACTGGGAGTTGGAGCAGTCAAGAGTCAAGACTCTTCATCACAGGAGTCCCGAAGTTGCGAAATACGAAATGCCGAAATCCCAAAATAGGCACATTAAACCACGACTTAAAATCCATTTCGAAGTTTTAGATACCGGGAGTTGGAGAAGTCAAGAGTCTAGACTCTTCATCACAGGAGTCCTGAAGTTGTGAAATGTGAAATGCTGAAATCCTGAAACAGGCACATCAACAAAGACTCCATTTCAGAGTTTCGGATACCGGGAGTTGGAGGAGTCAAGAGTCGAGACTCTTCATCATAGGAGTCTCGAAGTTGCAAAATGCGAAACACCAAAATCCTGAATCAGGCGCAATGAAGGCTCATGAATTTGTCAAATAATCCTAGCCATTGGATCGAGGTTTGATCTGGACCATTGATCAAGCATGACGAAGGACTCTGAAGTTTCAAAATCATGATAAGATCTGGACCGTTGGGTCCATAGGACACGTGGCGAAAGATCGTCATTTCCCTGGCTGGAAAGTCAAAGGAATGGGTTTCCCTAACCTCTCGAACTTGCGATATGCGAAATCGTGAAATAATCATAGTCATTGGATCAAGGACGAATCTAGGCCGTCAGATCCAGGAGGTGAAGGGTGACAGACCACATTAGAAAGGACAGGTGGAAGACTATGCCAGTATTGACACGTGGCATGATCAGACAACGACAAGTGTTAAGTTTATTTGGCATTTCAGGCCACTGGAAATCACAATTCTGAGTGACACGTGGTAGCCACTTGGGTCAAGACACGTCATCGAGTGACGCAAGAGTGACCTCACCCTGAGAGTTTTTCTTCGGTATTTTTAACTTCATCACTCCCCCAAAGTCTCAAAAGATGAAGTCCCGAGGTAGAGGATAGTCGTTCGATTACCACAGATCGTGGACCATTTATCTGGAGATCGAAGTGCTTGTTTGATTGGAGAGTGTTCATATCTCGTGGTCACATTGTTGAGAGCTAGAGAGCAGAGTATAAAAGCCAAGATCTAATTCGGAGCTCGTGACATGGAGAGTCGAGACGACTCATCACAGAATCTCTGAAATGCGAAAGTGTGAAATACATTTTTGAATAAGGCTATGGTCACAGCCAGTGGTCACATCTGCGGAAGATGGAGGAAGAAGCTAGTGCAACCAAGCTCCATTTCGAGGATCGCGACTTGGATTTTTGAGACACTTCATCACAGGAATGCCAAAATGTCGATGTAGCTGGTGGTCACCGACGGTGGTCACGTAAGTGGAAGGAGCTAGCATAGCTAGGCTCCACTTCAAGGTTCACACTGTAACTACTAGAAACCATTGATGGTTTCTGCCAGAGGACTCGAAGAGGCCTCAGTGTAATTGCCAGAGGAGCTGAAGAGTCTCAAGGCATCTGCCAGTGGAATGAAGACTATTGATAGAGGCAATTGACAGATGGAAGAGCGTTGAAGCATGTAATTGCAACAGAGAGGATGAGCTTGACTGCAATAGAGAAGATGAAGAGTCTCGATTGGTAGACATGCTAAGGAATCTCAACATAACACCCAGTGATGATGAACGCATGGGTATAACCTCCAAAAAAGCTGAGGAATTTCCGTGATGATCAAGAAGAGGAATCGATACGAGGAGAACATGCAAAATAGAGAGAGTGTGTTGATGCTCGAGGGAGTGAAGCAGTGGCAATGTGGAGTGGAGTGAACATCCTGATGTGAAAAACAATGGCGGGGTGTAGAGCATGTAGAAGGATTGCGCATATAGGATGCACAAGGTGCATAGAGACTATAAGTATGCAGAATAAAGAAGAGATGGTTGCAGTTGTTGAGAGTGATTCAAGTGTGTAGAAGGAGGCAGAGTGCAGTAGCTAAAATGCACAGAAGAGGAATGGTGCATAGAAGGGACATGGCACGCAGATCATAAAGCACATCAGAAGTAAAGAACAGAGATGTATAGCTGAGATAGTAAAAGAAGGCCGAGGTGCACTTGTAGAGAAAAGAAGAAGATCAGAAAGTGCAAGAAGATGCATGCAGAGAGACATTGATACAGGAGAGTAGAGAAACATAGCAGAACAATGATAAGCTTGGTAATCCAATGACAACTAATAAATTTCAGTAGAAAATATTTATATTTCAAGGTGGTAGGGAAGTGCTAGGGAGGACTGTTGTCCTCAGAGGTTCAAGTGGGTGCTTGAACACAGGGAGTTGTAGCTTCCATCTGGTTGCAGCCAGAAAAGCCAGGGTGGCAGGGTGGTGTAAGGGATAACTGTTGTTCTCTATTATATAGGTTGGTGCCTATGTGACTGGAAGTTGGTGCTTCCATCCAGTTGGTGTTGGAACACTTAGGGAGTTGGTGCTTCCTTCTAGTGGGTGCTAGAAAAACTAGGGAGTTGGTGCTTCCTTCTAGTGGGTGCTAGAGAAACCAAGGAGTTGGTGCTTCTTTCTAGTGGGTGCTAGAGAAACCAGGGAGTTGGTGCTTCCTTCTTGTTGAAACAGACCTTGAATTTTTGATCTTAAGGATGAAAAATTATGTATCTTTGAGTCTTTGCATTTTATAAATTTCCTAAAGAAAAAAATTTCATCTCCGACGAATTCGCGATGCCTTTATGGTTAATTTTTGGACAAAGAATGATAAAAATCTAAACAAATATAAGTTTTTCAATATTATTTGAAATAATATTTTAAAACGGACATTGATTTAAAACTTAAGAAATTTTAATTTATATCGGGATATCGGGATTCAGAGTTTTGAACGAACAAATGTTCAACGTAAATTGAATAGCGAAATCTCGATTCCCGATTTCCCGATACATTAATCCTCAATTAATACATCATTTACTTAAATCATATTTAAAAAAGGTTTAAACTTTAAGTTAATCTCATCGCAAAATCGGGATTCACAATTTTGTGAGAACAAAGAAACTCGTCATCGTATTTTCCGATTTCTCGATTTCGCGATACAGTTAATCCTTAAGTGAAGTTTGGAATTAATCTAATTACTGCTAATCATGATTAAGAGTACATAATCATATCGGGATATCGATATTCGCGGTTTTGTGAGCAGCATTTTTCATGTCATTGGATTTCCCGATTTCCCGATCCCCGATTTCCCGATTAATGAAATCTTGAAAAGCTTAAATCTGGATTAATTAGGATAATAAAAATGTTTTAACTTAAATAATATATCGCGATTTCGGCGATCGGGGTTCTTCGATGACTTATTTACTTGACATCAAAAGTTCTGAAACTCCGATAAGAGTGTTTTCAAATTTAAATCAAGATTAATGCTAATTAATCACTCTTAGAAACAATGTTTAAAGTTAAACTTTACGTCAATGATCTTAATGCGGCAATTGTCCAATTTGGTAAGTTTCTATCATATTTGAAAATATTGGGAAAGCTCAGGTACAAACATTAAATGCATATATTCGGGGATATCTTTTGCATTAATTTCATAACAGAGGTACAAATCTCGATGATTTTATGATATATTCGAAGTAAATTTTGAAACGTTTACATTATTATTTCGAAGCTAAATTCCGCTCTGTTACAGGTTTTCAAGTGAACACAGAGCTATGGCACCCAAAAAGGCTTCGAAGAAAAATGAAGAGCAACCAGAAGGTGATATTATTTCAGACACTACAGCATCTGGGGTACACTCTGTCAAGTCATGGAATGGAATTGTCGAAATACTAGAAGATGAACTGAAGTATGCGACCACCGATTCAGATAATCATCTCCGAGATATCGTCGAGACTGAGCTACATAAGGTTGTTGCACGTCCGAGACTTGTTTCATATACTGATATGGTCGCCTGGGAACTGGATAAAGTAGATGTTTCGACCAAAAGTATTCTGAACGAGCAAGGAGTTGTTATCGGCTCATTCAGGCCTGAACATATCCAAGTAATGTATAAGCTCTTGCCCAATTATAGGCACACTTTTAATTCTGAGTTTGTAGCTGAATTTCAAAAAAAAGAGTGTGTTGAAGGTGGCCAAACATACCCTAACATAATAAGAGGATGGTCTAGAGATGAAAACAAGTTTAGGGCCGATGCACAGGGAATTTATGCCACAACCTCTTTAAATGAATATATGGTGTATGTAGAAATGATGTTATGTAGACTTTTTGGGAGAAAGGATCCTTTTCACTTTAATGCAGAATGGACACCTTTCTTAGAGGAAGTTTTAGAGGGACGCAGTTTCAATTGGCACAAAATTTTATCAGACAACATCACTTCAGAGGTTATGAGTTACAAAATAGCTAGGTCAAAAGGATGGCCAGTGGCCTTTTATATGTCAGCTTATATCATGGATGCCATTTGTTTTATGACTCCTTTCCCATTAATGAATTGGAGTTGGAATGCCTCTTGCCCAGAACCTGTCCATAAGTACCACTCAACTCTGTGGGAAGAGAATGCTAAGAATGTTTTTTATGATGTTTACCATTATGTAATTATTCCTTTGCACAAAGTATTCTTTGGTTGCGAACCTCCTCGTATTTCACATACCATCATAGAAAATCTCAAGTCAATTTCTAATTGGTTCATTGAAGAAAATTTCTCCTATGTTAGGGTTTATGGTTGTTCTATTCCACCTCAGACACTCCCAAAAATATTACCAGACAGGTTAATATGCAGAGAAGTGGTTTATCAACTAGTAAATGGTGGTATTGGGCTAGAATTAAAAGATTAGCAGAAAAAGGCATGGCCATCTTTTCCTGTTTATCTAGGAAAAATTGTTTTATTAAACATAGGCCATTCCAAGGCAGAAGTCGAATCCATGAATGAAGTGAAATTAGCAAATATAGAGCACAGGAAACACGACCCATACCAAATAATCAGTCGGCATGTCACACAATGTGGTTTGAAAGCATATGAACATGAAGTTTCAGTTTATGATGATGTTTTTAGAAATGCTAAATCTTATGAGGAAGTTCAGAGCAGAGTGAAAACCTTGTCACTTGATGCACAGGTGGGGTTTTCATCTTTTCAAAGAAATAGACGACAATGTCTGTCAAAGATTTTACAAGGCGAAATATCAACATCAGCGCAAGAGCAAGAAACAAATCCTCCGGGGTTTGAAACCATCATTCAGTATAATTCAAGTGACAAAGATAAATTAAAATATTCTGAAATACCTTCGCAGAATACAGAATGTTCTCAGACCAAAGAAACACAAACAGAAAAGGGAAAAGGAATAGAAACAAGTCCAATAATTCTAGACGATATTCCAAAAAATGTTGGAGGAACAGTTTCAAAGGAACTTAGCAGTCCCATTACAGCATTGACCCCACTGCAGGCTACTTTCGGAACCCCTCATGAAGGAGTTCTATAAAAAAGTGACTTAGAGCCACTCAGCAGAGATGAAATACCTTCATCTAATTATTTTTTCAATAAAAAACGAAGAGTTGCCTTGAAACAAGAATTACATCCTGTAGGAGAAAAAATGATCAAAAAACATAAAATCATCATTGATGGAAAGAAGCAAATTGAAGGAGAATTTGCTATAGAGTTAGCAGGAACCATGGGTGCTATAGCATCAGCCAATATGTATTCTGTGGGAAATCTAACCACTATGTTAGAGCAAAAGGATCAGTAAATAATGCAGTTGCAGGACAGGTTAAAGGAAAATGAAAAAATTATTGGCTGGGGAACACAAAAAGGTCTTGAGCAAGCTAGACTCAAAGACATCCAAGAAATCCAAAAGTTAAATGAAAATTTGGATGAAGCAAAAAACATGATACAGATTACTCAGGAACAAGTGCAAAAGATGGGCAATGAAAATAAATCTCTGCAAGATAAAATCATTTCAATTAGTAATCAAGTGATTGAAATGGAACATTTCAAGACTAAAGCATCAGAGATATATACAAATATTGAAGAAGAACAACAAAAGATATTCTGTAATCTGGAAATCATCCAGAATTATTTTCAAGAATCTAAGAGGTCTATGGAAAAGGCAGTGCAAAAAGAAAAAGAAGCTAAAGCGGCAAGGAATTCTTTCCAAAAGATAATAACTTCTTTACAAAAAGAAGAAACTGGAAAATCACAGAAATTATCCATTTCAGAGCAGTTGAAAGGAGATATTATGATAAAAGTTTGGGAAACAAAATTGGAAGGATATAAAAGAATTAAAAAAGGGGTCAATGAAGATTGTCAAAAGATCTTCGATTTTATTGAAAAAGATTCAGTACATATCGGGACAAATGGCTTTTTCGAGTTGTTAGGAGAAATCAACATTACCAGGTATCAGCTGAAAACAAAAGAAGAACTTGAAGAAAAGAAAGCGTAAATATCAAATATTAAAGTGATCAACATTGCAGAAATTGATAAGTGGATGATAGCTTCAAGTTCAAAGTTGGAAAAAGTTAAGTTCACAGAGAAAACAATTGCAAGCCAGTTGTCAGGCCTACAAAAAGGTTTTTTATCTTTTGAAGCAAATGAAGTACCTGAGGCTCCTAAGGTCTTGGTAATTTTTTTAGGAAAATATGCTCAAGAGGTTGAAGCAGATAAAGAAAGTTCTTCAACTCAAATTTAAAACTTTGTAAATATTTCTATTTTTATAATTTCGAAATAAATTGCAAACGGTTGACATTAGTTTATGCAAACGTAATATTAGGAAGTTGGTTAGTTACCAATGAAAGACTTTGATAGAAAGGTATAAATATAATTTCAAGAGGCTGAAACAGGGCTTCAGAAATTTTGGAGAAAGCCAATTTTTGTAATATCAACTTTGAAGTTCATCGGGATATAAACCACAAACAAGAGTCTGGATCCTGCAATTTTGTGACTAAGTTTCTTCTCCTGTTTATCATGCTTTGTTAAATTTTCCTCTTAATGTGCGTTTCTAACAAGTGAATCAATTTGAAGTTATATACATTGTTGTTTATTGTTTCAGATTGGTTTGTATGTTGAATGTGTTACAGTCTTTCCTCTGAAATTACTTTAGTGATTTTAAGACCTGTAAACATTTTGTTCCTTAATACTTAATTCTGTTAGAAATATTGTTATTCTTTCATCATTGTTAATTGAAATATAAGATTCTTTCTAGATAAAAGCCTTATATTTCTCTGTTCTGTGTTTCATCATTTACAATTTCAAAATTGTTACAAAACCAGGAAACGGCCTTGATTGTGTCTTTACATTACTGTTTTAGATTTTAAAGTTGTTTTAATTAATATCATCTCTGAAAATATGAAGTAACCAATTAATTAAAAATTCATTTATAAACCTTTAAAACCCTAACACCCATGACAGTTCCTAACGGCGGACAACCTAACGTAGAACCTGGTCTTCAGGATCAAACAAGCATTGACCTAAACTTATTTAACACTATTCTACAAACAGCAACCAATAGGGCTGAGTTAGAAAGATCGTGGGCTGCTATTGAACGTGATATTAGCATCCAGGAGCAACGGGAAGCAAGACAGAGACAGTTGAGAAACTGAATCCGATCTAGTCTTTCTTTGTTCCTTTATTTTGAAAGTCTCATCATAAAAATATTTATTCGGATGCCTCGATGGTGTGTTTTATAGCCTTAAAACACAAACTCAGGAACAACATCTTTTTGGCGCCGTTGTCGGGGAACGAAGTAACGAATTATTTCCCTGGGAAGAATGACATTGACACTTTCTGTTGTTGATAGTGAACAAGAACAGAAAACTTTCTTATGCTAAAATTATCTTTCACTTGGAGACTCCATATTAAATAAACTGGCTAGTAGCCGGAAGAACACGAGAAAAAACCCGGATATCAAACAGACCTCGCCAGTCTCTAATCTGGAAAAAATCTTAAAATCAAGAAAATCAATTAAACAAACCCTTTTTTCAACTTATACTACAGATCAGCCTAATTTTACCCAATCAAATTCATTTGAAACTTTTGAACGATCACTTTCGCTTCCACCCTCTTTTGACACTTTTTCTTTTCCCGAAGTTTCATCTCCTGTCTTCCAAGAATCTTCCCCACACACTGTCCCAACTTCGGTTCCAAACCTAACCATGGTGGGACAAGGAGGTGGAGGAAGTGGTGGAGGTGGAGGGGGTCAAATATTAGTTCCTGTGATTTTTGCCAAAGTGGTTGCTAGGTATGCTCCCCTAGTTCTTCCTGCCCCTCTTCATGATCTCCCTGAAAATTATATGAAGAGCCTCCCTAAATTTACAGGGGAGGGTGATCTAATTGCACAAGAACATATCAATTTTTTCGATCAATTTGCAGATATACTTGGAATAGAACATGAAGATGTTTATTCCAGATTACTTGTTCAAACTTTTGAAGGACAGGTAAGAACTTGGTTTCGATCCTTACCAGCTGGGTCATTAAGATATTATGAAGAGCTGGAGAGTGCATTTATCAGATAATGGGGTGAGAGAAAAGATCACCTCTACTACTTAACAGAATTCGGAGCCCTAAAAAAGAATAATTATGAGTCAGTGTTGGAATTCACACAAAGATTTAATAAATTATATAATAAAATTCCAGCTGAAGTTAAGCCTTCACAACCTTCAGCCAAAGTAACTTATGTTGGTGCTTTTGATCCTGACTTTGCTTTACTATTGAGGGAGAGAAGATCATTGGATCTCCCTAAAATGCAAGATGATGCAGTTGAAATTGAATCTAATATGATGGCATCAGCAAAGCTTAAAGCAAAGACAGAAAATGTAAATAAAGAAAATAAAAAATTTAAAGAACAATGTGGACTTTCTGGGTCAGGAAAATCTGCTGGAGATAGAATAGATGAGATGGCTAGGATCATCCAACAACTCTCAAACAAAATTTCGAAAATGGAATTAAAAAAACCTAGAAGGGTTAATTTTCCTAGAAAAGATTTCAGAAAAAATCCTGAATCACAAGGACCACATAAAACGATAAAAAACGAAGATCAAAAAATTCAAGCACCCTTTAAGAGTGAAGATTATATTGGAGAAGAAGATTTTGGTGAGTTTGAAGGATTGGACGAAGATATTAGTAATCTTGTTGATGACAATAGGTATCCTTATTTATCTAGACAAGATTATGAAGCATCTTTGACTAAGGAAAATAAATCAGAAGATAAAGTTAGCAATAATGCCACTGATGATCATACATATCAAAGTGTTGCAGATGATATTATTGTTGATTTGCAGGGAAGATATAATCTGGGATCGAGAAATAAAAATCTTCCTAATGTTCAAACGAAAAAGGTTTTGCTTAGAAATGATACTAATGAAGAAAACCCAAAAGTTGCAGATAAACAGTCTGCAAACAGAAATACAATAGATAACCATGTACAGTTAGAGCCAGTAGGAACTACACCTGTAAATACACAAACTCCAATAAAAGAAAATAAGGTTACATCACAACGTAAAGCTGAGAAAAAGGTTATGGAATACCCACATATTGAAAATGACAAGGCCATAGGAAATTTTAACTTAGAAAATGAAATAAGCAAGATCAAAATTCCTATCCCTCTTGTCGAATTAGCTAAAAATCCAGTATACCGAAAA
>JZKD02S0802147.1:796722-807708 GCA_000966675.3 Picea glauca | reverse complement strand
ATAGGAAATTTTAACTTAGAAAATGAAATAAGCAAGATCAAAATTCCTATCCCTCTTGTCGAATTAGCTAAAAATCCAGTATACCGAAAACAAATAGCTAAAATGATCAATTTTTCTGAAAATGAAAGTCAAGCCAACACAATTAACTTAGAAGATGTTAAACCTATCATAGTTTTCGGTCCGCATGTAGAAGGGGCAAAAGATACAGTAGCTCCTTTTTATATCACACTTACTATTTTTGACCACCTTTTACACAACTRTATGTTAGATTCTGGAGCTTCACATAATGTCATGCCTAAAGCAATAATGGAYAAACTTGGTCTCGAARTYACTAGACCMTATGGTGATTTGTAYTMTTTTGATTCTAGGAGGGTTAAATGTATAGGGATGATTAAAGACCTAGTAGTYAACTTGGCTCAGATACCCTCTAAAAGCATCCTTATGGACGTGGTAGTCGCAGATATTCCCCCAAAATATGGAATGCTACTATCTAGATCTTGGGGTGCTAAGCTTGGAGGATCCATCCAGTTAGATATGACATATGCTACTATCCCTGTTTTTGGAGGACAATTCACTCGTCTATACAAGGAAACTCGGATGGTGTTCACTGTGAGCAAAAAATCCTAAAAATCACCCAGTTTGTATCACAGGTCAAGATTTAGGGAAATGTATATTATCGTTAGATGATGATTTTGAGATATATGTAGATGATAAAGATACATAATATAAAATTCAAAAAAATGAAATAAAAGAAAATGTATATAATACTGGTACATGGAAAATGTTTTTTGATGGTGCTTCCTCCTATGTTGGAGATGGGGCTTGAGTAATCCTTATTGCCCCCGATGATCAATTTGTGATACCTTTTTTCTTATAGGCTCCAGTGGTATATAGACCGTACGAATAATGTATGTGAATATGAGGCTTTAGTACTTGGTTTAGAAGCTGCAAGAAAAATGAAAATTAAAAATATTGAAGTCTTCGGTGATGCTGAATTAATCATAAAACAAGTAAATCGGCAATATCAAGCTAAACATCCTATATTAAGGTCTTATAGAAACTGTGTATGGGATTTAATAGAGAATTTATTCACTTCTGTGAATTTCCATTTTGTCCCTAGATCCGAAAACCAACAGGCCGATGCCTTAGCTAAAGCTGCATCAACGTTTAGCCCCCCAACGGATTTTAATTTAAAATACCATATTCAAATGAGACATCGTCCTTCCATACCTCATAATTTACAACATTGGCAAGTTTTCGAAGATGATGAACAACTAATAAATTTTCTTGAATCTTTAGATGAGTTTTCAGAAACATATAATGATCAGGAGAATCAAAATGATCCTATTTGGATCATGCAGGAAGGTGAAGATGCAAAGGAGTTTCATGATAAAATAGCTAATCATCGGATGTTTGTTTTAAAAAATAATCAAATCCCCAAAGGTCTGATACCTTTGGAAAGACTCTTTAATAAAGATGACATTCCTTCTAAAACTACTCTACAACCTCAACCAGAAGAGGTTGAAGACTGTAACATAGGAACTGTAGATAATCCCAAAATGGTTAAGTTATCTAAATTTTTGTCAGTAGAAAATAAAAACAAATATATAGAGTTGTTGAAAAAGTATAAAGATGTGTTTGCATGGTCATACGAAGATTTGAAAACTTATGACACCTCAGTGATAGAACACAAAATACCACTTAAACCAGGTGTCAAACCTTTCAAGCAAAAACTCAGACAGTTTAACCCGATCTTATTACCTGTCATTGAGAAAGAAGTTAAAAAACTTTTGGATGCTAAAATTATTGTTCCTTTGAGATATTCTGATCGGGTTGCCAATTTAGTACCAGTGAGAAAGAAAAACGGAGAGATCAGATTATGCGTTGACTTTAGAAATTTAAATAAATCTTCTCTTAAAGACAACTATCCTCTACCAAAAATGGATCACGTGCTGGAAAAAGTAGTAGGGGCTACTAGGATGTCCATGATTGATGGCTTTTCAGGATATAACCAAATTGTTGTTAGTGAACCTGATAAGGAAAATACTGTATTCACCACTCCTTGGGGTACTTTTATGTATGATAAAATGACATTTGGATTAATGAATGTAGGAGCCACATTTCAACGAGCAATGGATATTGCCTTTGTCGGCGAACGAGATAAGTTTGTAGTTATATATCTGGATGACCTTACTGTGTTTTTGAAATAATATGAAGATCACATTATTCATTTAAAACAACCTTTTGAAAAATGTCGTAAGTTTGGTCTTTCATTAAATCCAAAAAAATCTCATTTCGCCATGCAGGAGGGCAAGTTGTTAGGTCATATAGTATCCCGAGATGGTATCAGAATCAATCCTAAGATATTAGAGGCCATAGAAACATTAGCTATTCCCAGAAATGTTAAAGAGATTCAATCTTTTTTAGGAAAAATAATTTTTTTGAGAAGATTTGTTCCTAATTTTGCTGAAATTGTTAAACTGATAACAGATATGCTCAGGAAGAAAAGCGAAGTTAAGTGGACAAAAGAAGCAAAGGAATCCTTTGCTCACATTAAAAAAGTTATAAGTGAAGCTCCGGTACTAGCAAATCTAGATTATCTTAAGGAGTTCTTCATTTTTTCATTTGCTTCAGAACATACGCTAGTTGTTGTTCTCCTCCAGAAGAATGAAGAGGGTTTTGAGCAACCCATCGCCTTTTTCAGTAAAATCCTCCGAGACACCGAGATTAAATACAACATAATGGAAAAGAAAGCTTACGCAATGGTTAAAGCATTCAAGGCTTTTAGAACGTATGTATTACATTCCAAAATCATTGCATATGTACCTACCAACGTTGTAAAGGATATCTTAGTACAAGCAGACAGTGATGGTAAGAGGGGTAGATGGCTTGCAAAGATTCAGGAATTTGACTTGGAGGTTAAACCAACTAAATTAGTAAAAGGACGGGGTTTAGCTAGACTGCTAGCTGAATCTAATTTCTGGGCTCTTGGGATGAACAGCACTCAAGAAGAAGAAGGATGGATAGATATGAATGAAATCGATGATCAAATCATTGAAAACAAGATTGAGGACAAATTCATTTCATCTGATTGGCATAAATATATAGTAACACATATTTTAACTTTTAAATGTCCAGGTGAATTGTCATCTTCCAAAGCTAGAACATTGAAATTGCATGCAGTTAAATATTGCATTTCTGAGAAAAAATTATACTGGAAAGACCCACTCAGTTTCCTCTTAGTTTTCTTGGTTGAATCAGAGACAGAGGAAGTTATCAATCAGTTTCATGAAGGGGTCTGTGGAGGGCATCATGCTTGGAGAGCAATAGCATACAAAATTTTAAGGGCTGGTTATTATTGGCCCAAGTTGTTCCCTAATGTAAATGCTAAGGTAAGGGCTTGTAACCCTTGTCAATTTTTCATGGAAAATAGAAGTTATCAGCTATGCCGTTAGTTCCAATCAAAACAGAAGCCCCTTTCCAGCAATGGGGGCTTGATTTAATAGGTGAGATAAATCCACATTCAAGCGCTCAACATAGGTGGATTCTCACTGCCACAGATTATTTTACCAAGTGGGTGGAGGCAATCCCTACCAGGAAAGCCACTGCTTCAGTGGTTATAGAATTTTTGGAAGAGAATATATTGGCAAGATTTGGATGTCCTAGAAAGATAGTAACAGATAATGCTCAAGCTTTCAAGTCAATGGCAATGATTAGTTTTTGTCAAAAATATAACATTGTACTAGGACATTCCACAGCATATTATCCACAAGGAAACAGTTTGGTTGAATCTTCTTATAAGAGTTTGATCAACATAATTAAGAAAGTCTTAAATGAAATTAAAAGATCTTGGCACTTACATTTAAAGTATGCTTTATGGGCAAATCAAATAGGAACGAAGAAATCTATTGGTACCTCACCATTTCAAATGGTTTATGGCACAGATGTGGTATTACCCATAAACTTATCACTTCCTGTAATGAAGCTATGGCAGGATGAGAAGGAAGAGCCAAATCCTCTCACCAGAAGAATAAACCAATTAATTGAAGTCCAGCAGCACAGGTATGTAATAGATGAAAAGATACAGAAGTACCAGGATAATATAAAGCTGCTATTTGATCGCAAGGCCAAGAACAGAAACTTTCTTCCAGGAGATCTAGTTCAGAGGTGGGATGCTCAAAAGGAAGATTCGGGTAAAAATGGTAAATTTGATCACATCTGGTATGGACCTTTTAAAATATCATCTTCTGAAGGTAAAAACTCTTTTCTACTGGAAAATTTAGATGGTAAGATCCTAAATGCCCCTGTTAATGCACGATTCTTAAAGCATTACATGGAATAAAATAATAATAATAATAATAATAAATAAATAAAAATTAAAATAAAATAAATTTGTACATACTGGTTTCTTTATCAAATTGTGAAAAAAAATATTTTGTCAAAAATAAAAATTTGTAAAAATAAATAAATAAAATAAAATAAAATAAAATAAATCCACAAAGTTATTTTTGAAATTACATCTGAGGTATTCTGATTTTACATTGTTGAAAAGTTTCCTTTAATACCCTCAGTTTTATCTTTTAAAAAAAAAAATCAGAGTTGAAGAGATTTTGTATTGACTTTGAAAATTATCAAATGATTGAATTCAGATAGGTCAGTTTTCATGTCTTTCTCTCTGACTAAAAATGGTTAGGTTTGAGATTAACTCTGAATATCTTTAGTTTCTTAACATTTTATTTGAACTTTGAAGCTTGCTCAAAAGAAGATCCCTTGAAAATATTTTTCCCCTTTTCTCTACAGACTAAAGAGGTTTTGAAGGTTGAGGAAAATTGGTCTAGAATTATCAAAACAGTTGACAAACCTTTATTATAAAAATTTATTCTACACAGATCACCACCCCTGATATATTAAATATCACTGATTGCCACCGCTTCGTAAGCATGAACTAACTATAAGACAGATGGTGAAAGGAAATTCATGATTGATTGCCCCCATCTAGTCCTACAGACGATGAAAGGAAATTCATTTAAATGATTTCCCTCGTCTAAAAATATAAAATAGATAACTTTATCGGGGTACTGAACAGGCCTGCTGGCAGTGAAGCAATATCTAAACATAAAATTAGCATTCGAAGCAGTGAAAGGAAATTCAATAAAAAGGAACAAATAACTTCACCAGGGTATTGAACAGGCCTGCTGGCAGTGAAGCAATATCTAAGGTATCTGTAAGGTTGTCACACTTATCTATAACTCTATTCTAGTTATCAATTTTTCGAAAACTGGATATTCGTCTTAAGTCAAATAGAGCTTCCCAGTTTTAAATTTATGAATTTTATTTCGATTCATGCAAGCTGAAATGTTCAATAATCTGTTGAGTTTCTTAAAGATTGTTATAATCATCTCAATACTAACTCAAGTTTGGAATGAGAGGGATAAGTTTGAGGAAGACCATAATTGAATTTCAAATAAGTGATAAGTTTTGAAAAGGTTTTCAAAGACTGTATATATTCTCTTTTCTGACTCCTTGATCAGTTTATCAGAGATAAACTTTTGACCCCATTACCCAATGTAGGCACTGAGTCTGCATGTTCTCTTCATCCCGCAGGGAGACGAGGTCCCCAGTTGGAGCCTATGTTGAAACAGACCTTGAATTTTTGATCTTAAGGATGAAAACATTTCTATCTTTGAGTCTTTGCATTTTATAAATTTCCTAAAGCAAAAACTTTCATCTCCGACAAATTCGCGATGCCTTTATGGTTAATTTTTGGACAAAGAATGATAAAAATCTAAACAAATATAAGTTTTTCAATATTATTTGAAATAATCTTTTAAAACGGACATTGATTTAAAACTTAAGAAATTTTAATTTATATCGGGATATCGGGATTCGGATTTTTGAACGAACAAATGTTCAACGTAAATTGAATAGCGAAATCCCGATTCCCAATTTCTCGATACATTAATCCTCAATTAATACATCATTTACTTAAATCATATTTAAAAAAGGTTTAAACTTTAAGTTAATCTCATCGCAAAATCGAGATTCAGGATTTTGTGAGAACAAAGAAACTCGTCATCGTATTTTCCGATTTTCCCGATTTCACGATACAGTTAATCCTTAAGTGAAGTTTGGAATTAATCTAATTACTGCTAATCATGATTAAGAGTACATAATCATATCGGGATATCGGGATTCGCGGTTTTCTGAGCAACAGTTTTCATGTCATTGGATTTCCTGATTTCTCGATTAATGAAATCTCGAAAAGCTTAAATCTGGATTAATTAAGATAATAAAAATGTTTTAACTTAAATAATTTATCGCGATTTCGGCGATCGGGGTTCTTAGATGACTTATTTCCTTGACATCGAAAGTTTTGAAACTCCGATAAGAGTGTTTTCAAATTTAAATCAAGATTAACGCTAATTAATCACTCTTAGAAACAATGTTTAAAGTTAAACTTTATGTCAATGATCTTAATGCGGCAATTGTCCAATTTGGTAAGTTGTTATCATATTTGAAAATATTGGGAAAGCTCAGGTACAAACATTAAATGCATATATTCGAGGATATCTTTTGCATTAATTTCATAACAGAGGTACAAATCTCGATGATTTTATGATATATTCAAAGTAAATTTTGAAACGTTTACATTATTATTTCGAAGCTAAATTCCACTCTGTTACAGGTTTTCAAGTGAACACAGAGCTATGGCACCCAAAAAGGCTTTGAAGAAAAATGAAGAGCAACCAGAAGGTCATATTATTTCAGACACTACAGCACCTGGGGTACACTCTGTCAAGTCATGGAATGGAATTTCCTAAATACTAGAAGATGAACTGAAGTATGCGACCACCGATTCAGATAATCATCTCCGAGATATCGCCGAGACTGAGGTGCATAAGGTTGTTGCACGTCCGAGACTTGTTTCATATACTGATATGGTTGCCTAGGCACTGGATAAAGTAGATGTTCCGACCAGAAGTATTCTGAACGAGCAAGGAGCTGTTATCGGCTCATTCAGGCATGAACATATCCAAGTAATGTATAAGCTCTCGCCCAATTATAGGCACACTTTTAATTCTGAGTTTGTAGCTGAATTTCAAAGAAAAGAGTGTGTTGAAGGTGGCCAAACATACCCTGACATAATAAGAGGATGGTCTAGAGATGAAAACAAGTTTAGGGCTAATGCACAGGGAATTTATGCCACAGCCTCTTTAAATGAATATATGGTGTATGTAGCAATGATGTTATGTAGACTTTTTGGGAGAAATGATCCTTTTCACTTTAATGCAGAATGGACACCTTTCTTAGAGGAAGTTTCAGAGGGATTCAGTTTCAATTGGCACAAAATTTTATCAGACAACATCACTTCAGAGGTTATGAGTTACAAAACAACTAGGTCAAAAGGACAGCCAGTGGCCTTTTATATGTTAGCTTATATCATGGATGCCATTTGTTTTATGACTCCTTTCCCATGAATGAATTGGAGTTGGAATGCCTCTTGCCCAGAACCTGTCCATAATTACCACTCAGCTCTGTGGGAAGAGAATGCTAAGAATGTTTTTTATGATGTTTGATATTATATAATTATTCCTTTGCACAAAGTATTCTTTGGTTGCGAACCTCCTCATATTTCACATACCATCATAGAAAATCTCAAGTCAATTGTCGATTGGTTCATTGAAGAAAATTTCTCCTATGTTAGGATTTATGGCTATTCTATTCCACCTCATGCACTCCCAAAAATATTACCAGACAGGTTAATATGCAGAGAAGTGGCTTATCAGCTAGTAAATGGTGGTATTGGGCTAGAATTAAAATCTTAGCAGAAAAAGGCATGGCCATCTTTTCCTGTTTATCTAGGAAAATTTGTTTTATTAAACATAGGTCATTCCAAGGCAGAAGCTGAATCCATGAATGAAGTGAAATTAGCAAATATAGAACACAGGAAACACGACCCATACCAAATAATCAGTCGGCATGTCACACAATGTGGTTTGAAAGCATATGAACATGAAGTTTCAGTTTATGATGATGTTTTTAGAAATGCTAAATCTTATGAGGAAGTTCAGAGCAGAGTGCAAACCTTTTCACCTGATGCACAGGTGAGGTTTGCATCTTTTCAAAGAAATAGATGACAATGTCTGCCAAAGATTTTACAAGGCGAAATATCAACATCAGTGCAAGAGCAAGAAACAACTCCTCCGGGGTTTGAAACCATCATTCAGTATAATTCAAGTGACAAAGATAAATTAAAATATTCTGAAATACCTTCTCAGAATACAGAAGGTTATCAGACCAAAAAAACACAAACAGAAAAGGGAAAAGGAATAGAAACAAGTCCAATAATTCTAGATGATATTCCAGAAAATGTTGGAGGAACAGTTTCAAAGGAACTTGGCAGTCCCATTACAGCATTAACCCCACTGCAGGCTACTTTCAGAACCCCTCATGAAGGAGTTCTATACGTAAGTGACTTAGAGCCAATCAGCAGAGATGAAATACCTTCATCTGATTATTTTTTCAGTAAAAAACGAAGAGCTGTCTTGAAACATGAATTACATCCTTTAGGAGAAAAAATGATCAAAAAACATAAAATCATCATTGATGGAAAGAAGCTAAATGAAGGAGAATTTGCTACAGAGTTAGCAGGAACCATGGGTGCTATAGCATCAGCCAATATGTATTCTGTGGGAAATCTAACCACTATGTTAGAGAAAAAGGATCGGGAAATAATGCAGCTGCAGGACAGGTTAAAGGAAAATGAAAAATTTATTGGCTGGGGAATACAAAAAGGTCTTGAGCAAGCTAGACTCAAAGACATCCAAGAAATCCAAAAGTTAAATGAAAATTTGGATGAAGCAAAAAACATGATACAGGTTACTCAGGAACAAGTGCAAAAGCTGGGCAATGAAAATAAATCTCTGCAAGAAAAATCATTTCAATTACTAATCAAGTGATTGAAATGGAGCATTTCAAGACTAAAGCATCAGAGATATATACAAATATTGAAGAAGAACAACAGAAGATATTCTGTAATCTGGAAAAGGCAGTGCAAAAAGAAAAAGAAGCTAAAGCGGCAAGGAATTCTTTCCGAAAGATAATAACTTCTTTACAAAAAGAAGAAACTGGAAAATCACAGAAATTATCCATTTCAGAGCAGTTGAAAGGAGATATTATGATAAAAGTTTGGGAAACAAAATTGGAAGGATATAAAAGAATTACAAAAGGGGTCAATGAAGATTGTCAAAAGATCTTCGATTTTACTGAAAAAGATTCAGTACATATCGGGACAGATGGCTTTTCCAAGTTTTTAGGAGAAATCAACATTACCAGGTATCAGCTGAAAACAAAAGAAGAACTTGAAGAAAATAAAGCGGAAATATCAAATATTAAAGTGATCAACATTGCAGAAATTGATAAGTGGATGATAGCTTCAAGTTCAAAGTTGGAAAAAGTTAAGTTCACAGAGAAAACAATTGCAAGCCAGTTGTCAGGCCTACAAAAAGGTTTTTTCTCTTTTGAAGCAAATGAAGTACCTGAGGCTCCTAAGGTCTTGGTAAACTTTTTACAAAAATATGCTCAAGAGGTTGAAGCAGATAAAGAAAGTTCTTCAACTCAAATTTAAAACTTTGTAAATATTTCTATTTTTATAATTTCGAAATAAATTGCAAACGGTTGACATTAGTTTATGCAACCGTAATATTAGGAAGTTGGTTAGTTACCAACGAAAGACTTTGATAGAAAGGTATAAATATAATTTCAAGAGGCTGAAACAGGGCTTCAAAAATTTTGGAGAAAGCCAATTTTTGTAATATCAACTTTGAAGTTCATCGGGATATAAACCACAAACAAGATTCTGGATCCTGCAATTTTGTGACTAAGTTTCTTCTCTTGTTTATCATGCTTTGTTAAATTTTCCTCTTAATGTGCGTTTCTAACAAGTGAATCAATTTGAAGTTATATACATTGTTGTTTATTGTTTCAGATTGATTTGGATGTTGAATGTGTTACAGTTTTTCCTCTGAAATTACTTTAGTGATTTTAAGACCTGTAAACCTTTTGTTCCTTAATACTTAATTCTGTTAGAAATATTGTTTTTCTTTCATCATTGTTAATTGAAATATAAGATTCTTTCTAGATAAAAGCCTTATATTTCTCTGTTCTGTGTTTCATCGTTTTCAATTTCAAAATTGTTACAAAACCAAGAAACGGCCTTGATTGTGTCTTTACATTACTGTTTTAGATTTTAAAGTTGTTTTCATTAATATCATCTCTGAAAATCTGAAGTAACCAATTAATTAAAAATTCATTTATAAACCTTTAAAACCCTAACACCTATGATAGTTCCTAACGGCAGACAACCTAATGTAGAACCTGGTCTTTAGGATCAAACAATCATTTCCCTAAACTTATTTAACACTATTCTGCAAACAGCAACCAATAGGGATGAGTTAGAAATATCGTGGGCTGCTATTGAACATGATATTAGCATCCAGGAGCAACGGGAAGCAAGACAGAGATAGTTGAGAAACTGAATCTGATCTAGTCTTTCTTTGTTCCTTTATTTTGAAAGTCTCATCATAAAAATCTTTATTCGGATGCCTCGACGGTGTGTTTTATAGCCTTAAAACACAAACTCAGGAACAACACTTCTAGTAGGTGCTGGAGAAAATAGAGAGTTGGTGTTCTCAGCAAGTTGCAGCTTACAAAACAGAGGTTGTAGCATCACAATGAATTGGAGCTCATATGTATGATAATGTACTGAATGTAAAGATTATTTATCATACCAAGAAGAAGAGGTTTTTAGCCTTTATGGGTTTCCTCAAGAAATATCTATCTTTGTATATTTCATATGTGTGACTGATGTCGAATGTTCTATTTCTTACCTCTTTGCATTATTGTGGTTGTCATTAAGTGCTCTGCAAAGAGTTTAAAATAAGCATAATTGTTTAATCACAGTAACAACTGATTCACCCCCCCCCC
>JZKD02S0802147.1:742795-767654 GCA_000966675.3 Picea glauca | reverse complement strand
GTGTATTACTGTATCTCTGTGTTTATGGTTGCATCTCTGATATATTTCTTTTATATTACTGGATATACGTGATATCTCTGTGCATTTCCTTATTATATCTCCGCTCTCATTTCGTTCTGAAAATAATACGGATCATCCACCATATTCTTCTGTGGGAACTCATTTTTCTCCTCCTCAGTTTCTTGACAGACCTGTTTCTGAATTTTCCCGCTTCCTAAATTTCGGGAGTGTTCCTGTTGAGTTTTCCTCTCCCAGTCTGGGACCAGAGGGACAAGACCTTGTCACTCCCCTCTCCCCTGAAACTGTTCCTTGGTGCAGACTCGGAACCATAGAAGATTTCCCCACTCCTATTTTTACCACTCCTGCACAAAGAAAAACACCTACTGACTTGAGATTGTTAGCCTTCTCCTTAAATCCCCTCTTGTTTCCCACTCCACTTCAGGACTCATTCCTAGTAGCTCCTTCACGAACTCCTTCTCCTCCTAGCTCTCCTCCACCTAATATTCCTATGGCCGGTGCCAATCCCCCTCTGAATAGAATGGACGCCATAGTCTCTGCCATATATGCTCCCTTAGTTCTACCCCATCCTATGAATCCTCTTCCTACTGGGGATTATTTGAAATACATGCCCAAGTTCACTGGGGAAGGAGACATAACTGTCGAAGAGCACCTGGCTGCTTTCTATAGTTATGCAGACAACCTCAACATTGAAAATGAAGATGTTTGGATGAGAGTCTTCGTCCAGAGCCTGGATGGTGAGGTGAGGAAGTGGTTTAGAGGATTGTCTCTAGGGTCTATGGATTGAAGCTCTAGATAGTGCTTTCCTGAGGCAGTGGGGAGATAGGAAGGATTTCATGTATTACATGACAGAGTTCGGGTCTTTAAAAAAATGGAAGGAGAGTCTGTCTCTGAATTCTCCAAAAGATTTAATAAGATGTATAACAAAATCCCTGCCGAGATAAAGCCTTCAGAAGCCTCAGCTAAGATTTTGTATGCTAGCGCGTTCGGCCCCGATTTCTGCCTTTTGTTGAGAGAAAGAAGAGCCACCTCCTTAGCTCAAATGCAAGATGCAGCCATAGAGGTGGAATCCAATGTGTTAGAAGCTGACAGACTGAGGAACACGGCCGACACAGATAGGAGAAAAGGAAGGTCGGAAGCCTCAACTTCTGACCCATCGGTGCCCCACCCTCAAGTGGATGAACTGACCAGGATGGTGAAATATCTGTCGACAAATATGGAGAGGATGAGGGTGGAAGGGAGGAAATCATACAAGGGGCCTCTGAACGCCGAAAACAAGGGAGGTTTCAGGAGGCCAAACAATTTTATTCCCACAAATGTGCAAAGAGAGAAGGGAAGAGACAGAGAAGACCAGAAGATTCAGGCCCCTTTCCAAAACAATTTTGTGGCCAAGGGGGAAGAAGGGGAAATAGATGAGCTGGATCCTGAAATCCATTGCTTCGGGGACACTCCTCCTTTTCCTCATCTCACTCAATCAGCATATGAGGAATCTCTCATGGACAGCCATCTAAATGAGCTGAGCAAGGAAAACAAGACTAGTAGCCGCCAAGGAAGGTATGACCTGAGGTCCTAGAAGAAGGCAATAGCACCTGATGCCCCTGAGCAACTTACTAGAACAGAGAAGCCTACTAATGAATTAGCAAACAATCGTAGAGGTAAGAAGACCCAACCCCTCTCTCCCATTATCCAGAGTCGTGTTCCCGAAATAAGAGAAATCCCAAAGCTCCCATCTTCTTTTAATTTCGAGCATGAAATTAAAAAAATCAAAATCCCTATGCCCCTGACAGAATTAATTAAACATGAAGGGTTCAAGAAACACTTCTCTGAGATTTTACAGTCTGTGGTCTCAAGCCTTCCCACAGACTTCATCAATTTGCAAGATGAAAAGCCTGCAGTTATCCTAGGTCCTATGGTAGAAAACAGGAATGACTCATCCCCCCCCTTCTACACTTCCTTGAACATACATGACAAGGTATTGCACAATTGCTTGATGGATTCGGGGGCTTCTCACAAACTCATGCCCAAAACTGTCATGGAATATTTAGGACTAGAAGTCACCCGAGCCTATCATGACCTCTATTCCTTTGACTCCAGAAAAGTTCAATGTCTAGGAGTCATCAAAGACCTGGTCGTGACCTTGTTTCAACTGCCCATGAAAAGTGTGGTCATGGACATTGTAGTGGTCGATGTCCCCCCCAAGTTCGGTATGTTGTTATCAAGGTTTTGGATAAAGAGACTGGGGTAAACCTTGCAGATGGACCTCACATATGTTATTATCCCAGTGTTTGGAGGAGAGCATAGAGGCTATACAGAGAAGCCTAGCTGGCATATATAATCAGTGATGAGGCCAACCCTACCAATCATCCCATCTTTGCCTTGGACACTAATTTAGGCTCCAGTTTATTACAACTCACCCATGCCCCCGAGCCTCCTCTCAAACTCAGAAAGTAGCCCACTTCTCCTCGTGAACTTCCTCCTTCCATCACCCCCGTTTGGAAAATGTTTTTTGATGGAGCCTGTTCCCGGGAAGGCGTTGGTGCTGGGGTGTTTTCTGTGTCACCTACCCAGGAAACCGTATCTCTGTCATACAAATTGGAATTTGAAACCACAAACAATGTGGCAAAGTATGAAGCCCTTGTTCTAGGATTAAGAGCTGCAAGGGAAATGGAAATTCAGGAGATAGCAGTGTTCGGAGATGCAGAGTTAGTGGTCCAACAAATCAGAAGCGCTTATCAGGCTAAGAACCCTCAACTTAGAAATTACAGGAATGAAGCATGGGACCTAATTGACAATTTATTCTCAGCTTTCAATATCTCTTTTATTCCAAGAGAGGATAACACTGTGGCCGATTCTTTAGCCGTGTCATCCAGCTTTCTCAAAGTTTCTCTACCATCCGTAGTCAACTCTGATGTTGGAATAAGATATAGGCCCTTTGTACTAGATAATGTCAAGCATTGGAAGGTATTCGAAAATGATTAGGAAATTGAAAGATTTCTTCGTTCCGTTGATGAATTTTTTGCATTGCACTTTGATCAGGATCCTGACACAGAAGGTGACCCTCACCCTGAGGTGTTTTTAAATAAAATTGCTAACCACCAGATTATTCAGCTACCTAGCAATCACATTCCGAGGGGACTAGTCTCGTTGGAAAGTTTGTTCGATGGGAACGATGTGGCAGTAAAGGGTAGAGTTTCGGAGGAAGATGCTGATACAGTTGAATGCAACATTGGTTCACAGGAGGAGCCTAGGTTCGTCAAATTGTCAAGCAGTTTGACCAGAGAACAGAGGGCCAAATATACGCAGTTGCTGAGAGAGTTCACCGATGTGTTTGCATGGACATACGAAGACCTCAAGACGTATGACACATCTATCATTGAGCATAAGATCTCGTTGAAGGAAGAGGCTAGGCCATTTAGGCAGAAGCTAGGGCAGATAAATCCCATGTTGCTGCCCGTTATGGAGAAAGAAGTAAAAAGGTTGTTGGATGCACAAATCATTATCCCCTTGAGATATTCAGAGTGGGTGGCTAATTTGGTCCCAGTAAGGAAGAAAAGAGGAGAAATCAGGCTCTGTGTCGATTTCAGGAATCTGAACAAAATCTCAAAGAAAGACAATTACCCCCTACCTAAGATGGAACACATACTGCAGAGGGTAACTGGTGCATCCAGGATATCCATGATMGATGGGTTTTCTGGCTATAATCAGATATCAGTCATGCCTAAGGACAGGGAGAAAAAAGCCTTCACCACTCCTTGGGGCACATTCATGTATGACAAGATTCCATTTGGACTAATGAATGCAGGAGCAACATTTCAGCGAGCCATGGATATAGCCTTCATCGAGGAGAAAGAACGGTTCATGGTGATCTATCTTGATGACATCACGATCTTCTCCATCTCAGACAAGGAACACCGCCACCACTTGAGGAAAGTTTTCATGAAATGTCGGAGGTTCGGTCTGTCCCTAAACCCCAAGAAATCTTTGTTCGCTATGCAGGAAGGGAAGTTGTTGGGACATATAGTATCATCAGAGGGAGTGAGAATTGATCCCAGTAGGGTGGAGGCAATTCAAAACTTATCACTTCCTAGGTCTAAAAAAGAGGTTCAGGCCTTTTTGGGGAAAATTAATTTTCTAAGGAGGTTTGTCTCAAATTTTGTCGAGCTAGTGAAACACATCACGGCCATGCTCAGGAAGGGAAACGAGGTGAAATGGACCGCTGAGCCTAGGGCATCTTTTGACCAAATAAAAAGGGCATTGACTGAGACACCTGTGTTGATCAATCTTGACTATTCCAAAGAATTCCTAATTTTCTCCTTTGCTTCTTTTGATATAGTAGCAGCGGTCTTGTTACAGAAAAACGAGAAGGGGCATGAGCAACCCATCGCTTTCTTCAGCAAGGCATTAAGAGATGTGGAGACCAGGTATGAGATCATGGAGAAGCAGGCCTATGCCTTAGTGAAATCCCTCAAAGCTTTCAGGATCTACGTCTTGCATTCAAAGGTGACAACATACGTTCCTTCAGCTTCCGTAAAGGACATTCTTGTACAGCCAGACATAGATGGGAGAAGAGGCAAATGGATAGCAAAAATTCTGGAATTTGACTTGGAAATAAAGCCCACCAAGCTGGTTAAGGGGCAAGGTCTAGCCAAGCTACTGGCTGAATCCAATTGTGAAGCCTTGGGAGTTAGTTTCCTCAACACTCGCCCAGGAACTCAGCAAGCTGAGTTGCCCAGCCAATGCTCTCAAGATGGCTTATCGCTGGCAGATTGTGCCTGGTATCGTGACATTATGTACTTTCTGCAGGAATTGAATCCTCCGGATGGAATGGGTAAAAGAAGGGCAAGAGATTTAAATCTCAAGGCGGTCAGGTATTGTCTCATTGAGCAAGTTTTGTACTGGATAGATCCTTTGGGGATGCTAGTGAGATGTTTAAACCCACCAGAAGCCCAGAAAGTTATGTTTGATTTCCATGAAATCCTTTGTGGGGGGCATAATTTCTGGAAGACCACGGCTCATAAGATCTTCGGGGATGGATATTACTGGCCTAATTTATTCGTTGATGTCTGCAGAGGAATCAGAGCTTGCATCAAATGTCAAAAGTTCTTAGGAAAGCAACAGCTCAAATCGTTTCCATTGAAGCCTATAGTATCTCCAACACCTTTTCAGCAGTGGGGTTTGGACTTCATTGGAGAAATTCATCCTCCCTCAAGCGGTCAACACAGATGGATCCTAACAGCAATAGATTATTTCACCAAGTGGATAGAAGTTGTCCCCACCAAAAGTGCATCTCACAAAGTAATTATCAGCTTCCTGGAGGATATCATAGCCAGATTTGGTTGTCCCAGCAGGATCGTCACCGATAATGCTGCTTCTTTCAAGTCTGAGCCTCTAATTAAGTTCTGTGAGCAGTTCCAGATCTCACTAATTCACTCCACCCCCTAATATCCCCAGGGAAATGGTTTAGCAGAGTCCTCCAACAAAAGCCTAATAAGGATCATCAAAAGGATGTTGGAAGACAACAAAAGGGCCTGGGATTCAAATTTGAATTTTTCTCTGTGGGTTGATCGTGTGACAACGAAGAAATCTCTGGGCACTTCGCCTTTTCAACTAGTCTACGGAGCAGAGGCGGTTTTTCCTACTCAGCTCGCCTTACCTGTGGCAAAATTATTTCAAGACTATGAGGGAGAAACAGATCCTATGATCAGGAGGATTCATCATATAGTAGAAGTGCAACAGATCAGAGAGCGGGTGAGGACCGCAGCTCATAGTCACCAGGAAAAGATCATGCAGGCTTTCGACAAGAAGGTCAGGAAGAAAGAGTTCGAGATCGGGGATTTGGTACTCAAGTGGGATGCCCCCAGGCAGGATAAGGGCAAACACATTAAGTTTGACGCCCTCTGGATTGGCCCCTTCAAGATCTCTAAGATTTTCTCCAACAACACGTATGGGTTGCAAGATCTGGAGGGTGAAGAGGTTTTCAGTAGCCCAGTGAATGGGCATTTTCTGAAGAAATGTTTTATTTGAGCCTCAGACGGCTCCCTTGTTTGTGAATATTGTCCTTTAATTCTTTGTTTAGTTTCTTTTTGCGTTTTTTCAGCCTAATAAGTGACTCCATAGCCCAATAGCAAGGCACTGAAGCTACGGAAGGAGTTCTTAGAGCATTGCAGGGACGACTCTATCCCCCATGGAGCCTAAAGAAATGTTAGCGTCAGAATTCACTCCCGGATTGCGGTAGGAGCAAAGCCCGACGCCCATCAGTTTAATGTCACGTTTTTCTTAATGAGGTGATCAACTGGAGGTTAACTCAAGATGATGTAGCTCTAACTCTGAAACTAGGCCAAGAATGCATGGGTAGGTGAGGTCTTGCATAAACTTCAGACAGTGAGGTGTAGTAAGGGTGAGTAGGGGGAAGACTTATATCAGGGAGATACGAAGGTCTGTAGTAAACATCAGGTTTCCAACAGACTGTAGAAGAAGGCATCCAAACACAAGATATTCTTGCGCTCAAACACAAAAAACTAGAGAATACAATAATGCATAAATAAATCCTTTATCATGACATAATTTCAATGATCCGCACGAATCATTCGTTCACGAACTCTCCTAGTATGAGACGAAAATTAGACGAAGTAAGAAAGACTGTCTGTCATAAAGCAAGAAATCTCATATGCAGCTGCATAACCAGATAACTAGAGTCTGTGCTAAAACTTTACAATCAAGAGCTCTGCTCTACCATCGATACCTCGAAAAAAAAAACAAGACTAAGTCTATATACTCAGGAAAATTCACCTCCCAGAGGCATGTCCAGTCACCCAAAGCTTGGTGTCCCTTTAGTCAAACTCGTACTGATATCTTCCTCTAAATGCCACCTTAACTACGCATGGCTCCTGTAAGGAGGGTAGTTGAGCCATTAAGTGTTCGGCTAGCATGTGCAGGCTTCTTTGTCGAGTCAAGGACTTCGGCATGGCTTTGTTGAGAAAATCGATACATAGGACCTCTGCGAGCAGGCGGCTCACCAAACCCTCCATCCCCCTCACTTAATGAACGAAAGGAGGTTTCAACCACCCGCTCTTGCTTTCATTCACTTCAATACTAGAAACAGTATTAAGATCGGGTCCGATGGCACCTGGAGATCGCGATGATCCCCTCTGCATCTGAACTCGGCGCCTTTGGCCTTCTTTATGCAGCTCCTTCCTCTCCCCAAGTGACCATGGGCTGTGACCATGTACTTTCGGTGTTCGCGAATATGAAAGGGCTAATCTTTGCTGATTGAAATCGCGATGAGCGATATGCCGAGATGGCTTAATATGGCACCACGCATCCCTCTAGATCTGACGGCTCTTAACTCTCCCGGCGATACCATGAGCCCAGGTCCGGGATTCTCCTGGCACCTCGCACATCAAAAAATAACGGAGCTGCTCTTTTCGTTTTGGAGTCGCGATGGGTGAAGCATCGAGATGGCTCTATTTGCTGCCAGGTGTCCCCTCTGGATGGACAGCTGAAAATACTTCGTGATACTGCGGGCCCCACTTTCTACGCTTTCGACGCTATCGGGGTTCAGGGTTTCGCGATGTTGAACAACATGAAACTCTCACCCCACGAACTCCCGACCGTCGAAACGCCAACGTGGCCAGATCTTGTGACACGCGTCCTTAGGATGAACGGACGAGGGGGCATTTGATATTTATAGGGGAGTCGCCTTCGTTTGCAGGCTCGCTTGATATGACCCAGGGCTGAGACCGTGGGCTCGACGCCAAAGGCGCTTTCGGCGTTTTGTTGATCGGTACTTCCAAGTGCAATGAGCTAAGGGCTCCCTATTCCTTGAAACCCCGATCCGCGATATGTCGACAGGCTGCCACCTGTCCCAGTTAGAACGGACAACCCGAACGTGCTGTGAAATACGAGAGTTGTCCTTTGCGCTAAACCTTGGGCAATTCGGTAGCTCCGAAAACCCGGTGAGTGTCGATCTACTTTGTAAATAGATATTGGATGTTGCTGACGACATTTTTCCCACTCGCTTGACCTGCTTCTTGGAAAATAGGGATTCTCCCGTGCTGCGCTTGGGCATTTCATGTGCAATCTACAAATCTCGGTGCTTTTGCGCCTAATGACAAAAATAATCGCTAACAGAAGGTTTATTTGCAACTCGCTCACTTGAATCGCTCACTTGAACTTCATGCTTGCTTTATATTCATGCTCACTTGAACTTGCCTTGCTTGAACTTGCTTCCAGGAAATTGAGGATGTCGGTTACCACTGAAAATGCATCCCAAAGTATTACAATGATTTAAGTACTCATCCTTGTCAATTACGACTCAAAATGACTCCAGGGTGTCGGGCTCAATTGAAAATGCACCTTATGACAAATTCAATTCAACTCAACTTGATTTCAAAAAGACAAGTAAACTTACAAAAGGCCAATTTGCAAGTTACAATAAATATTGATTAAGTAATCTTACAACAAACATTGTTTGCAAGTTACAATTTAACTTCAAATGCTCTGTGATGTGTTGAGTTCGAAAACTTTGATTTGTCCATTACTGATGTAGTTGACAACTTGAATGCTTGAGAATGTTCTTCACATATGCTTAAATGACATGAATTTGAGCTTGAACTTCATGTTTGTTGTGTTAAATGATGAATTGCAAGTATGATTATGTCAACACTAAACATAATGACATAAAGATTCCATAAAAATCTTACCATCACACACAACACAAAGTGTACCTAAGATCCCCTTATTCAATTTTGAGTGGATCTAGGACACAAGAACCAAATAAAATATGTTTTTATTATGATATCAGGCTTCTTTTCTCCTTTCGTCTACAAAATTTGTCCATAAATTGATTACCATGCAATGTCTACTAGCAATTTTTTTTACAATCTTGCAATATCAAATTTAAATTTAAGGCAACATGCCTCAAATGTGCACTAGTGGATAGATCCCAAAACCCACTTATAACAGGTGCATGAAAGGTAAAATAACTTCCCCTTTATGCCATCCTAAACACATATGGCAAAAACACTTTTATGTTTCAAAGCCAAAGTTTAGAACTATCTCTAATCAAACTTTCGGGGCTTCACACTATTGTGGCCTACAACAAATTGTTGCACAAGCTCATCAAGGAGATCCTCATTGTAACATACCTCATATACAATATAATGTGCACCATAATAATAATAATAATAATAATATGTGTTTTTCTTTGAAAATTATATTATCAAAGGCACACAAAAAGGTTGTGTATAATGAGTTCCAACAGAGGTTCCAATTCTTCTGCAGCTTCCTGTTCAAGAGTAGCAAAGGCTGAACAAGCATCCACTTGAACTCTCTTGTCGCTATCTAAAATCTATCGAATTGACCAGTAAGCACCTTATCAAATTGACTCATCAAAATAGATACCCTCAACAAGATGGATTTTTTTAGAATTGAACCGGCTACTGTTGTCAGCTCCTTGTTAGATTTTGTTGATCTCATACACATCTGACTTCGTACTGGAGAAATTCTGTCATTTTACACCGAGGACAACAGTAACACGTGATAGCTATCACTCCATCCAGGACATTCTAGTTATGTCGTCGATCCAATTCGAATGAAAGAAGGATAAATACAACTCTTTCATGGAATATATTTCCAAAGAAAAATCGAACCTTGCAAAAAGACGGAGTTACAAAATTGGAAGCAAATGTGAGGACTCATAATCTCCTTGAACTATGCAATCGCATGATCCTTTAACATGGATATTCAAATCTTTTGGAAAACTCCCCACTTTAATTGGGATCGACTACAGATCTGGTGCAAGTAAATATCGCAGATACCCTAAGATCGCATGCAGAACGCCTATGGCACCCTCACATACAGCGATTAGAGGAGCCCAAGGGACAACGGCAACAAATAGCCCTCCTTCTATCGTCAAGGGACAGAGATAGCGAACAACATAATTTTATTCAAATTGGTGTTGTTTTAGAATTGAAATCTTAAATCTGCACACAGTTTCTAGATCGTGTTCTTATAATAGCACTTATAATATCACCAGTGCTCAAAAAATGAATTTCTTCTCTTTGCAATGGACGTGTGTACTTGGATTGCTTGGTCTTATTGCTTGATAGTGCACTGATAATTTGTAAATTGTTGAGGCAGTCTGGAATGAGGCATAGATACAATCTTTGGTCTTATTGCTTGATAGTGCACTGATAATTTGTAAGTTGTTGAGGCAGTCTGGAATGAGTGTAACCAGTGACAAAAATTGGATGGATTGTACTTGGGTTCGACCAGATTGGGAGTGTCCAGGATCAGCATGGCAACTTGGAAGGTCTACGATCCCTTACAAAGATTTGATATGCACCTACCAACGATCTCGTGGAACTCTAGTTCGCATTGAATCTAAGATTCAAATCATAACTGAAAGACTCTTTTGCCACTAGTTAGAAGAACGGGATCTTGCTCCAACCTCTTTTGTTTATGCTCAATCAGTTCCATCTTCTTCGGGCGTCTGAAAAACTGCCAAGTGCCCAGTCCAAAAGTAGCAACTCCTGAAAGGCAAGCAGGGATCTTGGCTCTACAATAGAGACTGCGCATGATATCATTTATCAGATTGGGTGATATGTGTTCTCGCTTCCTCTAAGCCTCCTGATTATTGTAGCCATAATTGTCGATGCTTCATATATTTAAAACACTGATTATGTTTCCTTTACTCTAGCCATAACTTTCGATGCAAGAATGGTCACGATATGAGTGTTATGGCCATGTGAGGGCACGATCTGAGTTGATAAACATATATCTGCTCCTGCTTGAGGTCTAATACAATAACTCTTATGCCTTCATAATCAAGGGTTCAATCTATGCACAGTTTGAACCAGATCTATCTCCTTCTAGCAACATGTAGTTGATATTGTTGTAGATATTGTCTTACCGCAAAATCATGGATTAAACATTGATCATCTTAGATGTGCCAAAATATCTTATTGAAAAGGCATAATCGTGTAACCACATCTTCAGAAGTCGGGCTTCATTCCCATTGGCGCGAGCATAAGATCATGTCTGATTTTTCAAGAACATTGAATTTGATCTGTGGTTATTGTTCTGCAGTGTTCGATCTACTAGAGAAGGATCCTGTGTCGATCTGAATGAGAGCGATCTTATGGAGACAAAAAATACACTGTATTGAAAAAATCCCAATTCAGAGGCATAGGTGGGTCGAGTATAAGAACAGGAAACGCTAGCGAAAATGGCAGTGCAGGAGATCTTTTTCTAAGCAAGGGAATGGACTTAGAGAGACTCAACCTTGAGTCTAATGGAAACAAATAAAATTCATTGAAAGAGGCATGAATTCCAAAAATGGCTTATACAATTCATTGATCTTTCTAAATAGTATGGGAAATACAGATCAATGTCTTTTCAAGTTGATCTTCAATATAATAACACAATCATTGAAGAAACAAGAATATTTAACTAGCTATTGTAGAGTGCAAAGATTGCCTAAAAAACCAACAATACAATTTGTAGTTTTCACATACAACGAGGACGATAAATATAAGCAAGACAATGATAATATAAATACCAATCTTAGACGTCTCTTGAAATGCAATAAAAACTCAGATGCCCTTTAGAATGATACAACAACACAATAAGCACTCCATAGTCCTCATCCTTATTAAGATAACGGGGGTTTCACGGTTGATGCAAGCTGAGCTTCATGCTGAAGAAAAAAATGTGCTGCCTCCGAGATGGATAGTTGAAATAAATGGAAACACTATCATCACCAGTTCTTCAATGGACTTCCATGGAACACTACCATAGAATTACTATAGGTGACATTAACAGCTCTGATACCAATTGATAAAACATAAATAAGAATAACAACATGGCGGAAAAGGCATATTAGCCAACACTTATATATTCACACCAGTGTTACATATTTATAGTACAATGGGTGATGCCACCTCATAGAGAGATTTTCTCTAAATCCTAAAATCATGCATGATGACTAGGCTAGGCAATCTTAACTAAATCATTAGTCATCACTTGAGGATATATTACTAATATCCTAAATGAACAATACAAATATAGGTGACAATTTAGACTTAGTGATTGRTAAAGGTAAGCCATAGGCTAACACACTCAAARGACCAGTAATACATCATGAAGAGTAAGAAATATATCATGTTTAACAATGAGAGAAAACCTTTGAAACCTATATTTTATATATTATAGTGCATTTTCAAAATTTATAAATATAAATATTTGAATATATTAATTGTATAATATATAATTATCATATTCAAAGTTTATAGTTAATGAATTTCTAAACAATAACTTGATATTTTAGTCAAAGTGAAGTGTTGTTAGTGAAGTTGTGGAAGACCTTATTCATTTGCTATAGAAAAATCTTCTCATATACAATTCTATTTCAAATCCTTTAAGATGTTATTGAAGATTGTTTTCCTTCTATAAAAGTATGGTTTGTTCATAGAACCTATGTGTGCATCCCATTATAGATTTCAAATCTCTATTTATTACTCCATCAGACCACCTCTTCATCTACTAACATGTGTTGGTTGATCAATAGTTAAGTTGAAGTAATTTACAATATTTTCTCTTTTGTCTTGGTAGACTCTTTGATTTTCCTATCACTAAACTATTAGTGAACATTTGGTTTGAATTCAGTCCTCGTAGCATGTTTCCTTGTTTTCTTCTCCTTGCAACAACCTTTTTCCTATTCCCATCCTTTTACTTATCTCTTACTCCATGTATATGGAGTGGTAGTCTTATATATTTGGTGTGATGATGTGGCACTCATTAATTCAATGTGACATGATAGGGAGTGGTAGTCTTATATATTTGGTGTGATGATGTGGCATTCATTAATTCAATGTGACATGATGTGAAATATTTCCCATGTGTGGTTATCTTTCAAATTCAATTCATTAAATAGACATTATGACTTGAGTTGAAAATCAATTCATGTTTTCCTTACTATATCATGATTATGTATTTCCTTCTTTTCCTCAAATATTACATCTATATTGGTTAATTTTCTTTGTGCATATGGACATCATATTTTCTACTCGATAAATTTGTTATTTTACAATACGAAATGGATCACAAAATCAATATCATAGGATTATTAAATAAGAAAATGTGGAGCACAAATTAGGCATGATCTCTTAAGGACGGTCATCCTATAAAAAATTATTAAAGTCATATAGAGTTTCCAAGGATTAATGTGCATGTATTATTTTGGAAGGATCTGAGGGTATAATATAACAAGTGGCCATGAAATTTTCTAAATCATTTATAGGAGACATTTCCATATTCCAATGCCTTTGGGTCCCTCTAAGTAAAGCTATAATTAAAAGGATAACAAGACTTAGTTATGGGGGTTGATAAATGATTAGAGAAAGAAGCGCAGATAGATGTTTGCAATAGCTTTGTCATGTGGGAGATACTATGGAATTCAAAAGAAAATAGGCAAGCCTAGGTGTATGTCCCTCAACCATGTGGAGAGATTGCCTTCTTTATCTACAAAATCATTATTTGTGAAGGCAACTTTATCTTACTATAAAATTATTGTTTTAAACTCCCCTGACACCTATAGCATGGAAGGTTAATATGCATTCATTACTCCTTAATGAAGATCCTTCATATAATGGCCAGATAAATTTGAGTATTTATGTATGTATGTTTTCTCGTATGCCATTAACAAGGCCAGAAATACCACAAAAGATTTACACATGGAATATTGTGTGAAATAAAGATATAGTGTAACCAACATCCCTATGCACTAAATATCTAATATCATGGTGGTTTTAACCCTCAAAATGTTACCCTAAGACTAGTCATTGTGAAAAATGAGATCATGTCTAAAATATGATAACAAATTGCATGTAATCATCATCACAATGTTATGATTAGTAAGCACATTTTCTTTTGGCATACGAAATAACCAGAAAAAACCTACCCCTCACAACACGTGTTTATATCATAGCCTAAATGAACATAATATATAAAAGAAGGTAAAAAATATAGAATTTTCAACAAGAAGAGAAATGTACCTTTGAAAATTTATTTTTTACACATTACATTACATTTGCAAAATTTATAACTTTAATCTCAATTCTAGAATATATAATTATCATATTCATAGTTTAAAGTTGATGATTTTTTAACAAGTGGCTTGATGGTAAAGTGAAAATTCAGTTTTGTTATTGAAGTTATAGAAGACCATTTTTCTTTGCAATTACCTATGTTACAAAGCCTCATATTCAGTGGCTACATAAGCTACAAAAGGCCCTACTCATTTGCTCTATAAGCCTCCACTCATATATATCTCTACTGCCACTCCTCCAAAAGGATCATAAATGTATTAGGACAAATGTTTTCAAAGAATTCTTAATTTTTAGTCAAATTTATAATGGATACATTTTTTTTAATTGAGTTATACAAAAAAATAATAGAGAAATATCAATGGTTTTCAAACATATAGTGAAGGAATTTATTCTCGAGTAACATAAATAATGAGAAACTGTTTTCTCTCTACACTAAATTAGATTAATACCCATTATCATTTGCATATTCCTTCCAAAATTGTGTGCTTAAGGAACCTTTTTATGGTATGTTTATCGCCTTGTAATACAATTTCATTTACAAATTATTTAATGTAAAATATTTTATTAATGATGTAAGCATTGCTTAGGTGCATAATAGAATGATGCAATACCTTGAGTGATCAAGTTTGATTGAAATTGAGTATGTAATCATATTACATCCATGATTCCCATTATTGTATGCATGGGTGAGAGTCAACGTACAAAATGAATAGTTTATATTGAATTCAACAATTTGTATAACAGATTAAGTTTATGGAATATCTATCATCTTGCTTAAAAAATTAATCTCTTATGTACTATGTTTTATTTTTTATTTGTAGTCTATGTATTATGTATATTTCTCATTCTACTATTCTAATGTCATTGAAATATTTATTATATTTTTTTTTTCAAAGATTAGTGATACACTTGAAGGACTAGCAATACACCATGAACACTAAAAAAAAATATAGAGTTTTTGAACATGAGGAAAATTTAACTTTGACATATTATAAATTTATAAAATTTACAAATATGCTCCATAACTACTCTAATGTTAATTATATTATACATAATTATGATATTCATAGTTTATAGGTAATGAATTTGTAAATAATGGCTGGATGGTTTTCTGAAAGTCAAGTTTTGTTATTAAAGCTATGAAATACCATGATCAATGGCTATACAACTTTATTGTCACTCCTTTAATGCTTTCAAATACAATTGAAAAGTGTTTTACTTGTTATAAAATTGTATTTTTCTAATAAAAATGGTATGTGCATTCCATTACAAACTCTAGTTCTCTAATTCTTATTTCATGGATTACCTCTTGTTATGCTAACATTTGCCAGTAGGTAAGTTTGATTAATTCACATCATTTTATGTTTTGGCTTGGTAGACTCTTTGAATTTCTCAACATTAAACATTAAACTGTGAACAAAGATTTGTTTTTCTATCATCATAGCATGTTTTCTTATTTTTTTCTCTATGAAACTACCTTTATCCAATTCCCATCATTTTTTTTGTCTCTTGCCCCGAGGATGAGCTTCAATCAAGACGGGGAGAGGTCTTTGGAGTTTGATATGTCAATGTGTTATTCAATGATTTGATGTGACCTAATGCCAACATCTTGCATGTGTGGTTCTACATCAAATTCAGTTTATCAAATAGGAATCATGATTTGAGTCGATATTTAAGTCATGATTTCCTTAAGACATAATGATAATTCTATTCATCAACATTTATATTGGGTAATTTTCTTCACACATGTTCATGTCATGTTTTCCAACTAAATTCTAAATTTTACACCCCCTAAAGAGCCATAAAAGGTACTTTTAACAAACATTCATAGCAACAGAAATAATGTATTGGAGTTTTTGAGTTTATTTATAGGATAACAAGAGTCACAATTTCAATAGCATAATGTTATTAGGGAATATAAATCATAGATTTATTATCATAGCATTGTTAAGCAAGAAAATGCAAGGTACAAATTAGCCATGAACTTGTGAGGATGACCATCTTAAAGACAAATCTTAAATCTATATAGATTTTCCAAGGACCAAGTTGGATGAAATATTTTGGAAGACTCCAAGGGTAAAATAACTAAGCAGCCATGGAATTTCCTCAATCCTTTATAGGAGATATTTCCAGGGTGAAAGAACTTCATGTCCCTTCAAATGGCATTGTCATTATGAGGATAACATGATTCACAATTGGAGAGTGATAAATGATTTGAGTGGCAAGTGTAGACAAATGCTCATGATAGTGTTCTCTCTTGTAGGAGAGATTGTGGAAGTCATAGGAAAAGTGGTAAGGAGGGCATTTTTCCTTGATCTGCGGGGAGATATTTCCTTCTTTATGTAAAAAATCATTATATGTGAATACAAGTTAAACTTACTATGCAATTTCCTTTTTAAACTCATCCCTTAGCTACCACACAACAACTCAATATGCATGTCCTACTTCTCAATGAAAATCTTGGAAAGAATGTCCTAATTGCATCTTGGTCCACCATGGGCATATTATGTTATTGGTGGAGGATGCACTATATGAGATGTAACAACCCATCCTAGCTCATGTGATTCTTAGAAGGGAAATGTTGTTATGGACCCATTGTTTCCTTGATGCTTTATGTAGTTATTGTGTTAATGACAATTTAAGGATAGATGTATATTGTGGTCTTGTTTAGATTGAAATACTATGATATTCTTTGGAAAGATAACCTTATGTAGGTCGTCTTTTCATAGACCCGCAATCACCTAGATCAAATGTTGAGATTGGTCTAGAAGAATGTTAATTAAGTGGTGGAAATCATGTACAAGATAATGGAATATCCACAATCCTATGAATGTTATGAAATTAAAATATCATTAAATTAAAAAAAAAATGATTTCATACAAAATAGTGAAGTGCATGAGTAGTCCAAGTAGATGTGTCATGTCTACAAATTAGTAAATTGAACTGGAAAAAAAAAATTAAAATACTTGAAAATGACAAGTTTAAAATTAGTGGACCATAATAATAAAAGAATCTATAATTTGTCAAACTATAGTAAAATAAGTTTTTATAAATCAATCGTAAAACTATTTTTTAAGTGTTAATGATTAATCGGCCCCCATATGGGGTGTCAGCAAGTTGCATGTGTCCATTGGAGAGGGTGGTTCCCTCCAGCTCTGCACCGACCACATGATCGATACATGCATCGCCCCTCCTCTTTATTACCTCGATGAGTGAAGGCAACATTCACTTCTACGAGCCCTCAACTAAATGCTCCAACGTGCCCTCCTCTGTATTTTCATCTGGGTGTTGGAGGAACGTCTTTGGCCATCACCTCTACACATGTGTGACCATCCACTCTGGTTTTCTTATTGTGTTGTCTCTCTTCGACTGGACCAACGTGTCTCCTCACTTCCTGTCGAACAACCATCTATTTTGTATCTCTCTCTAGCCTTCACCTCCCTCTGGTGGCTAGTTTGGTTTCTCTCTACTACTTCTTTCTTTCTCTCTGCCTTGTCAGCCACTGTTGCACCGCCTTCCTCTTTATTCATGTTCGCCATGCCTTGACTTCGCAGGAACCCAAAACAAGGCCTTGTTTGGTATCAGAACAAAACAAGTATGGCCAACCAACCCCCATCTATCCTTGCTTCGTCACCCAGCGCCTCGCCTTCCTCCTCTGCCCACTCCTCTCTGAGCCAGAGCATCCTTTCGCCTCTGTCTTCGCCTTGGGATTGTCATGTGGAGTGGTTTGACCTCCAAATAAATTCTTTGGGCTTTTCTCTTGGCCTAATCCAGGATTTTGCCTCTTCCTCTCAGCCATCCACATCCCACCCAGTGAACTTACCTGATCATTTTGTCCCCTTGCCACCACCCTCTGTCATGGATCCTTTGGAGGAAACCCCATCCCACTTGGAAGAGCCTTTGGGCCAGCTCCATTCATGCTCGGATTGTGCTTCATGCTTGGATCGTGCTTCATGCTCAAGAATTCACGACTCAGTGGTGCTATTACAAGAACTATTTTTTTTGGTACGAAAAGATATGGACGACCTGCGCTTCCGGCTGGAACATGTGGACAAATGAGGGGAGAAAATTGCATCTCTGCTCTCCACCCTACTCAGCTCCTTGCACTCTCCAGAACTAGCTACCATTGCCCCGACAACTTTAGTGATGTTCTTTGTTCCAACTATACAGGGGGCTGCAGAGTGCGACGTGGGAAAAAGAGATCGTCAAACTACATGAGCGTTGGCATGCGCACAAGTGTCATCTTGCATGACTAGTTTTTTTAATCATTTGTGTTTCTATAAGCGTCCTCTTGGGCCGTATACGATGTCTAGCATAGTGTCTCATTTTTGTGTGTCAAGAGTTAGTCATTTTTCGTTTTCTAGTTTCCATGACAGGTTTGGATGAATCGGTTTCCCCACGAGCAGATTCAGTTCATGTCGTTTAATTTCTGATGCATACAGCCTGAGTAGGCCTAATGGTTAAGAATATGTGTTTCCTCTTAAGAGGTCAAAGGTTCAAATCCAGAGGGGGGTAGGGTATGTATACCTTCATAGACTTTACCAGTCAAATCGCTGGGTGGAGGGGGGTCCTTTGTCCCACAAACAAGGGGGTCTCATACACCAAATTTGGTGTGTTGGATTGGCCGTGACCTTAAAAATAGATTATTATTATTTTTTATTTTTATTTTTTTTACTGGGGGAATCGACAACTCGCGGTTCTCGTACTCGCGTGACACAGGGTCGATCCCTAGGCGGCTACCACTATAACCCCAGGTGCAACCACCCAACCCGCAAGAATGGCGCACGAGTAAGTCCGGGTGAGAATCGAACATGAGACTTCATTTACAAATTTCCTTCCATTTACACGGCACTTGCCAATCCGTCTACACCCGTGCGGGCAAATAGATTATTATTATTATTATTGAGAAACATACTGAATTGATTTCCCTTCAGAATAATTCAGCACAAACAATTCCTTGACATTTCAGACGTTATTGTAATTTTTGTTCCTCGAACGTAATATATAAATACTTACTTAAAAAAAATATTAATAAAATTATATAGAGTTGTTTATTTTAATTCTTTTTGAATGGATATTAAATGTGATTAAAATGGATATGTACATAAATTGTTCCAAATTATTATATAAAATGATTATTATTTATGTTAATAGTTTATATTGATTTAATTTCACAATTTACACATATAAATTGATTATAATAAATCAATAAAATAATTAAATAATTATATATTTAATTAATAAATAAATTTACACATCAAATTGATTATAATAAATCAATAAAATAATTAAATAATTATATATTTAATTAATAAATAAATGAAAAATAATTTTATTATTATTAAAATAATATTATTTTATAAAAATAGGGTTATAGTTCTCTTTTAAATAAAGTGTATTACTGCATTGTTATAAAAACAAAAATAGATATACCAATGCCCTATTATAAACAAGGTGTAGTAGTGCATATTGTTTATCTTTGTAATGTATAAATATAATAGAGTTGGTTCTTTTGAATATGTTGCTAAAATATTAATTCAACATACCAATTCTACAATGATATATCAAGGCATCGATACTTTATGATGGCATATTTAAATATAAAATAATATATTTGGTTTTATCAAATTATGATTATTATGATAGTTTTATTTCATTGTGTTTATATATAAATGATATTTAAAAAAATATGTAATATAATTTTTTTAATCCAATTGTTTTAAATTGTGATAAATCAATCTTAAATCCATGTTTTAAGTAGTAATAAAAAAAATAAAAAAATTTATTTTTTTAATGGATATTAAATATATAATTAAAATGGATATGTATTTGGATTGTTCTAAATTGTTATATAGAATGATAATGATTACTTATATTAACAATGACTATTAATTTAATTTCACAATTTACACATCAATTTGAATATAATAAATCAATAAAATAATTAAATAATGATATATTTAATTAATAAATAAATAAGAAACAATTTTACTATTATTAAAATAATATTTTTTTATAAAAATAATGTAATGTTTTTTTCTTAAATTAAATGTATTACTACTTTATTATATATATATACAAACTAGGTGTAATAGTGCATATTGTTTATCTTACATTGGTCACATATAACTATAATAGAGTTGGTACTTTTGAATATGTTGCTAAAATATTAATTCAACACACTAATTCTACAATACAATGATATATTAAGGTATCGATAATGATATAATTAGATATAAAAATAATATATTTGGTCTTATCAAATTATTATTATGATAGTTTTATTTTCACTATTTTATATATAAATGATACTAAACAAAACTATTTAATCCAATTGTTTTGTTTTAAGTGGTGATAAATTAATCTTAGCCATATGTTTTAAGTATTAATAAAATTATATCTCTGTTTATTTTAATTCTTCTTTTTGGATGGATATTAAATATGTGCTTGGATATGTACTTTGTTCCAAAATGTTATATAGAGTGATGATTACTTATTATTTATGTTAACAATTAATAGTGATTTAATTTCACAAGATATAATTAATAAATTAAATAATTAATAAATAAATAAAAAATAATTTTACTATTATTAAAATAATATATTATTTTATGAAAGTAATGCAATGGTTTTCTTTTAAATTAAGTATATAAAAAATTAGATATATCAATGTACTATTATAAACTAGGTGTAGTAGTGTATATTGTTTTTTGTTTATCTTAAATTCGTCATATATAACTATAATAGAGTTGATTCTTTTGAATATGTTACTAAAATATTTTGGCATCAAGGTTGGATGTTGGGGTGGAGGCTAGGCCTCCTTAATGAGGATCTAATTCATTGGGATAAATACTTACAGGCTTTAAGGGAAACCTTTATTTGTTTGGTTGATAGAGAAGATGAATTACTTTGGGATGGCGATGAGGACAGAGAATATACTCCTAGAACGGGTTATATTAAATTAAGTGTGGATGTACAACAGAGAGAACCACTTTGGTGGTGGAAGAAGCTCTGGAAACAACATTGTCCGGCAAAAGGGAAGCTTCTGGTTTGGTCGATTCTGGCGAACAAAGTACCAACTTGGGATAATTTTAAAAAGCGACAATTCAATGGGTCGGGTCGGTGTGCTCTTTGCAAAGAACATTTGGAATATGTGGATCATATTTTCATGCATTGTTCCTATGCTAGGGAAGTTTGGTTTATATCCAGATCTTTGAAAACTACACTTAGGCGATGGCATGGCAACTCATTTGAGGTGGCGTTGCAGGAGTGGTTATGTGTGCGAGGGAGTTATGAGATCAGGGATTTTCCTTAAATCATAGCCTGGGGAATCTGGATTGCTCGGAACAGAGCTATTTTCCAAAATGAACACTTACTGACTACCAGAGTTTTTGCCAATAGTATTGGGATCATGGATTCCTTGTCCTGCTCGGGTGGGGAGGGTCTCGTTATTACTAGATCTGTCAGGGAAGAAATCTATGACAACTCTAGGTCATGGGGGTATTTCGACGGGGTAGCTTCAACTGACCATCTTTTGTGTGGAGGGGGTTGATGCCTTTATCTATCCAGTACACATCATTACACACTCAAAGCGGGATTAGGGGCAGGAACAAACAACTACTCAGAATTAATTGTTGTAAAACTCTTGTTATTATTTGTTGTAGAGTAGGGCTCTCAAACTTTACAAGTTTTTGGTGATTCCTTAATAATCATCAACTGGGCAAATGGTGTCCATAGATGCCACATTTCCCATCTTGTTCCGATCTTAGAGGATGTGATACGTATAAAAAAAAAATTTGACTCCATTTCTTTTACCCATATTTACAGGGAGTGGAACCAGCTGGCAGACAGGCTTTCCAAAGAAGTCATGCAGCTAGCTTTTGGTCAATGGTATATTGAAGAATAGACTGTACTAGGAACCCGCGGCTTCTATCATAGGTCTTTTCACAAAATTCAGGATAATTGATTTCTTTGGCATTTTTTGATGGACAAAACTTATTGTGTAATATTGGGTCGTATGTAAGTTTCATGGTACTTTACTGAACACCAATGGGATACACTCTTATTTTTGGGGCAAAGTCTTAGCAGAAATTTTGCCTTGGGACTGAATATGTGAAAATTGATAAAGATTTTTATATTGGATATAATGATGTCTTATGTATGCATCGATAGAATGGGACTACAAATTTTTTGGGTAATATATACAAGGATATTACTAATGACTTGTATATATTTGTGAATGTAATTTTGTTATAAATATAATGAAATTATGAATTTTTCTAAGGAAAAAAAATATTACTAAAAATATTAATTCAATGCACTAATTCTACAATAATATATCAAGGCATGCATTCTTGCTTTATGATGGCATAATTAAATATAAAATAATATATTTGGTCTTATCAAATTATGATTATTATGATATTTTTATTTTCACTATGTTTGTATCTAAATGATATTAAACAAAAATATTTAATCCAATTTTTTTTATTTATGTGATAAATTTTGTGTAAATAATCAAAATATTTGATCATTTTTTTATTTATTTATGTGATGAATCTTGTATAAATAATTAAAGTGGTTCGGAAAACATCCTTTTTAACTAACACTAAAATAATATTATTTTATGAAAGTCGTGTGATGATTTTCTTTCAAATTAAGTTATAAAAAAAGTTAGATATACCAATGCCCTATTGTAAAAAGGTGTAGTGGTGAATATTGTTTTTTGTTTATTTTGCATTCGTCATGTATAACCATAATAGAGTTGTTCTTTTGAATATGTTACTAAAATATTAATTCAACACACTAATTTTACAGTAATATATCAGGGCATGCATGCTCTCTGATGACATAATTAAATATAAAATAAAACATAATTAGATATAAAATAATATATTTGGTCTTATCACCCCCCGGATGGGGTGTTATTGTTGGCCACGGGGCATACAGAGGAGGTTGGCATTCGGTCACCAAACACGAGGCCATGTGATACGCCCGTGCCAGAACCCATCAATACCCTCTAGTATTAATTCGATGCAGCCAGCCATTAAAGTTTGTACGCGCGCACTAAAAGCTTGTAAGCTCTGGCTATCCTGCGCTCTCCATATCACTACTATCACGCAAATGGGATTATCATATGTTTTCTCAGTGCATAATCTCCACACCAGGGGTGGTGAGTGCTCTCCTGCGTGCTCTTGGGCGAACCTCACCCTTTCCCTGGTGCACTTCTTTTACTCTTTTAGCCTCCACGCCTCCTGCGACTTGGCCTACTTCATCCCTCGGCCTGTTACTATGCCGCGTGAACAAGGGAAGCCGTGAAGGGGTTCCCCCTAGAGTCCCCGAAGGCCATCCCCTTCGCCTCCTGCCTCCCGGACTTCCACCAGGACTCTGGCACCTTGGTTAGCCAATCCACCCCCGCTTCCGCACCCTGCTCCAGCTGAACCACTTCTTGGCATCCTTCTCCCTGTCATTCCACCTCGGCACTCTGCAGAAGACCTCCCTTCTCTCCACAGACCTGGCAATTATGCGCAACAGGCCCCCGTCTCCAACGCAGGGGTGCAGCTCCGGGATAATCTTGATAACATATATGACTTGGTGTTCGAATTAAGAAAGGAGATAGATGACCTCCACTTCCGAGTGAATTCCACCAACGCCAAGGTGACGACGCTCCTCCATCTCTTGGCCTCCATGAGCRCGTCCTTTCCCTCTCACCYGGGTGATGAATCCTCARCGGAAGTGCCCCATVCAGCGACTCAACCYGGTAACGCCACARAAMARCRCGCAGTCARCACGGGGATGGCATGCATYGCRTCAACGAGCCARCAAYTGCAGACGGARGCAYCAGTGGACGAGCGAGYRACRKACAGGGCTWTCWCCGCGATGCTCTGGGATTCTGGACTCTCCTTCTTAGYGGAGCCAGGTGTCTAACTGTGTTTCAAGGCAAATTTTGCTCATCCTAGCTAGTTTTATTTTGACAGCATACTTATACTTATTATCTGTTTAGTCTCAGCACTGTTCAGTAAACTTTTAAGGCTGACTGGACTGGTTTCCCCTTTGTTGGGGCAGTCCAGTCAGGCCAAATTGTCTATGGATGTAAATTGGCCCTTTCACCAGTCTTTTGAAGGAACTTAATATATCATACTCTTACTTATAAAATATATATATATATATATATATATTTGGTCTTATCAAATTATGATTATTGTGTTAGTTTTATTTTCATTATGTTTATAAACATCAATTTTAAATAATTAACATGAATTTAGTGGAAATACTTTAGATAGTAAGATGTAATTGAAATGAATTTAATTGAGATAAGTTAAAAAGTGATACTTTTAAGATAAAAATTGAAAAAATGAAAAAATAATAATATATTGTTTTTAATAACATATTTTGGTTTTTATAAGATATAATAATGAGATTTTTTTTTAATAAATTATGTTGAAGATCAAAATTTATTTGGAAATATTAATTACATTTTATAATAATAATGATGGGTAGAATATCCACTTCTTCATACATAGTTTTCTAAACTCCCATATATAATTTTATTTTATTTTTTAAATCTCATTACATTAATTTTTAGTTATTTTTCAAACTCTAAACTCCCATATATATTTCCTCTTTTTTTTCTTTTCTTTAAAATCTCATTACATTAATTTTTAGTTATTTTTCAATGATTGAGAGTAAATACAGCAAAATTTATTCCACACATTTTAGGTAGAAAGTGCACA
>JZKD02S0802147.1:730009-742661 GCA_000966675.3 Picea glauca | reverse complement strand
TAGATAATTTAAGGTGACTTCATTATGATTTTAATTGATATGATATTTATTTTTTTAAGGATTCGAAATAATGATATTATAAAATATTTTATATTTAGTATTTCAAGAATATTTATCATATTTAGAGATGATATTACCAAGATCTTAACCAAAGTGAGATTTATGTGATTAACCAATCTGGTTTATATCACACACATCCAAAATATTTGGAATAATATAAAGAAATTCATACCCACACAGGGGTGCCCTTTCATTAAGTTGTGTCTTTTCATTGCTTATTAATTATTAATTATTGTTATTATTTGTTTACATTTATATTTATATTTTATATGTTTACATCTATTACATTGCATTTCCCTTTATAAATACCATGTCCTCAAAACATGTTTATGGAAATGTTTTATGTCTTGTCTTGGTTTGTAATGTCTTCACAACATTCTATGTTCTTGATGTTATCATGGTTGATGATACAAGACGGTATGAACTTCTAATTGTTGAGCAGAACTAACGAACTATAAAAGGATCTCATCATCCTAATTTGATCATTTGTGGAATGTTGTGGTTATATGATACCCAAGATGAATTGTGATTATGAGAATCAATTGTACTGGTGTCAATAATCTTCAAAAGATAGATTAATTGTTTTTCTTATGAGTGATGTCGATACACTAACTGGTTAAGATACATGTCATTGTGATCAGGATGTCGATAAGGTGCCTTTGTAGCATGAATTTCATTTATTGTATATGTAGCATTATCTTTATTTAATTTTGGTGTTTTATCTTCTTCATGCACTAGTGTTGCCTTGTTGGTAGCTGAACTTATATTAGTAAGTACACCTGACACCTGAAATTTTCGGCATTTGTACTCCAACTAGATTGGCATCTTCTTGAGTTGTGATGTTGATTGCGTTTATATTTGTTCATTTCTCCACAACTTGGATTTTTACATTTGAAGACTCTGATGCTTCCTTCTCGATAAGTTCTTCTAACTTTTTTTTCAATGGCTTCTTATCATTCTTAAGCTTCTTGATTAGCGTAAGTAGGTTTTGATTATGATTCTTTAAGCGTGTAAGTTCTTCATTTTCTAGTTTATCGACTTTTTTCATGTAACGATTCTCTTATTTCTCCTCTTTTAGTTATCTAATTTGTTCTTGCCATCTTTGATTAATGCTCTTTAAGCGTGATTTTTCTTCCTCTTTTCTAATAATTTCTTCCTAAGATCTTGATTCTCTTGTTCCAAATTTTGAACACATTGTTTTGTATCTTTTGCTTTCTTGATCTGTGTAAATAGTTTTAAATTGTGATCTTTTAAGCAGGAAATTTCTTCATTTTTTGCTAATAATTCCCCATCTTTTTCTAATAATTCGTCACCAAATATATTCTCGAGATCTTTATATCTATCTTGTTGTTTCCCTAATTCATCTTCTAACTTTTTAATTCGTGATTCTATTTGTGTGTCACTTTGAAATTTGATTAAACTAAAGGCTCTGTAATAATTTGGGCAAATGACATTTTAATTATTCAATGATTCTGAACATGTAAACTCCTTTGCAAAAAAGGACATTTCACGGAAAAAAAAAAAAAAAAAAAGAGTGGAATTCATAGTTTTTTTTTAAATAATAACTCTATTATTTTTCTCTTCTTAAAACCCTTGAAGTGAAATTATTTCCTTCACTCTTCTTTGATGATAATTAGGATATTAAATGACAGGTTTTTAATATAATTATGAGGATCTTTGAAGAAACTGCAAGCTAGGGTTTGACAGTCGCAGTCTCAACAACGTACAAAATGGTTACCAAAGGGGGCAGGAGTCGAACCCCCTCATACAAGAAGGTAGTGGTGGACAAGGGGAAAGGCCCACAAGGCGTTGGTTTCAAAAAACCACTAACAAGCACCTCGGGATTAGGATCGGAAAAGAACGAGGAGAGCAACCAGGAAAAAAGGGATCGTGTGGGGGAGGAAACCAGAGAAGCCTAGAAGGATGCGTAGGAATCAGCGAACCCCAGTGGGGAAAATGGGTGCAACCAATGTAAACCTAAAACAACAATGATACCCAAGGTTATACTGGAAGACCCACAAACGCAACTCTATCGGGACCAGATAAAGACGCATGCACTAATTTGCAAATTCATGGGGTTGTGGCCCACAGAAAGAACGTTGCGCAACTGGATAAAACATCATTGGAAGCCAAGTGGAGAAGTGGAACTCCACCTGGGCTTGAAAGGATTCTTCACGGCAGTCTTGATGAACCTGGAGGACAGAGATAAATTATTTGAGGGGGGACCATACTTCCATGCCTTAGAAGGGTTGTACATGCGGTCGTGGAAGGAAAACTTCTTCCCAGAGAAAGAAACCTTTAAAAATGTCCCAGTCTAGCTGAGGTTTTACTCCTTACCGCTAGACTACTGGTTGTCGTCCTTGAAGCAATCGGGAACAAGCTTGGAAAATATGTTAAGACATCGAAAGCAACCCTAAAAGGGAGATATACATCATATGCAAGGATCTGCATAGAGATGGATGTTTCAGGGGCACTCCCAGAAGCCATAAGCCTGGAAATCAGGGATGAGGAATGGATACAAAGAATCGACTATAAGAAAATATCATTTAGATGCAGAAGATGCCATGAACATGGACACCTAATTATAGAATGTCCGCTCAATAAAAAACAAGAAACGGAAAACACCAAAACACAACAGGATGAGGAAGGGTTTGTAAAACCGAATCATAGAAACAGAGCAAACAAGAAACCAAGCAAACCCCCAACAAAAAGCAACTCGGAAACTAGGACTAGACCATAAGGACGGGACAAGGATAACTAGGGGAAGGAGGAGGAAAGGAAACGACAAAATCTAGAGAAACTAGGGAACAAGCAACTCATGAGAACACAGATATTCCAAGCAATAAGAGGGAATAGGGATGTAGTGCAAGTCTTGTGGAAAGAGGAAACGAAGACTCCAACACCTCAATGCAGGAGGCAAACAGAGACTCGAAGATGACACTAAGCGAGGTAGGCAGGGAAGATCTAGATCTCATATACATTGTGGAAAGGGAAGGAATAGATCTCCTGGACATATTGGAGCAATGGAAAAAGCAGGGAGTAGACAATGTGCCAGTGGAGCAACTAGATCGTATCCAATACCTTTTCCTTCTAAGGGAGGAAGAAAAATCCAGAGGGATCAATCGCACGCACGGTGAGATAGGATACATGGGAATCAAAGTAGGCAAGGGACAATCACAACAGTCACCCAAGCAGACGAGGCGGAAGAAAGACAGGAAATCAAACATCATAGCCCTACAAGAACTAGGAGTCCTGCTGATAAATTCAGGTAAGATAAAAAATCCCTTTCCCAACTCCCCCCCCCCCCACATGTTTAAATGAAGATGATAACATGGAATATACGAGGACTAAACATCCCACAAAAGCAAAGAATCCTTAAAAATAGACTGAGGAAGGAACAAACCTGACCTTTGTTTCATTCAAGAGACAAAATGCATTGTAGATAGAATGGAAACAATCAGTAAAAAACAATGGAGTAAGTATAATATGTTGGTTGTTGAAGGCCAACAAATGGTAGGTAGTATACTCACCTTATGGAACCCACAATCATTGAACCTACTAGCAGTTGAAGCCACGAGACACACACTTTCAGTTAACATGCAAATTATAGGTAACACTGAGGTGATTCTATGCACAAATGTGTATGGCCCCCAGAGGTTGGAGGAAAAAAAGAGAATGCTCCTAGACCTAGAAAATCTAAAGGCTCGATCCTGCAACCTCCACTGAATCTTGGCAGGGGACTTCGACATCATCACGACACTTGCAGAGAAAAAAAGGGGCACCGGGAGACTGGATAGAGATGCGAAGGAATTTTCAGCTTTCATTGATACAATGGAGATGGTGGACATCATAACCAATAATGGCCAGTTCACCTAGAATAACAAACGAATTAACCACTACCAAGTAGCTACAAGGCTATATAGATTCCTAGTGTCGAAGTCCATTATTATGCAGGGACTAACTTTAGATTGCAACATCCTTCCATGGGGGGGTTCAGACCATTGGCCAGTTCAATTGGAACCAAAATTCCAAACCACTCTGAAGAACAAACCTTTTAGATTTGAGAAATTTTGGATCAAACATCCCACCTTCAAGGAGAACATCAAACAATGGTGGTGGGAGGAATTACCGGATCAAGGGACAAGGATGTTCAAACTTTATAAGAGACTCAAGTACATCAAACACAAACTCAAGGAGTGGAAAAATGAAATCTTTGGAAACATAAACCAAAAATGAGGATAGAATGAGGATACTCCAGGAACTCTATATAAACTAGGGTTACACAGAGGATCGGAAAAAAGAAGAGATCCAAATGACCCAGGAATGGGAAGCAAGATGCCGGCAGGAAGAAACTCTATGGTGCCAAAAGTCCAGAATCAAGTGGCTAAAGGAAAGGGAGCATAATACCAAGTTTTTTCATAGAACAACTATTACAAGAAGAACCCACAAAAAAATCCTGAAAATTAGGGATCAGGATGGGATCGAAAGAGAATCCCACAAGGAAATTGAAAATACACTGGTCAATCACTTCAAGGGGATAGCCCAGGAAACCAATCAAGACAGAATTGAGGCCATCCAAAGGATAACTCAGCACATCCCCAGGTTGGTCACCGAGAAACAAAATATCAATATAAACAAACCCATAACAAAGGAGGAAATCGACCAAGTGGTCCAGGAGATGTCAATGGAAAGGCCCCAGGTCCATATGGTTTCATAGTGGAATTTTTCAAAGTCTGTTGGGAAGTGGTTAAACACGACGTATATGGGGTGGTGGAAAACTCCATCTTGAAAGCGTTAAATGCTACAATGATCACGCTATCCCAAAATAAAATGAAGCAAGGACCCCAAACCGCTACAGGATTATAGCTTTATGCAATGTAGTGTACAAGATAATCTCCAAAGTCGTAGCCAATCGCTTGAAACCTCTCCTACCCACATTGATTTCACAAGAACAAGCAGGTTTTGTAGAAGGAAGAGAAATACTGGACAACATCATCCATGTCCATGAGCTTATACACACGCTAAAAAGCCAAAGGAGAGGGGGGATGATAATCCAACTTGACATGGCGAAGGCTTATGACAAAATTAGTTGGCACTATATGGCCAAGACGATGGAAGCCTTTGGGTTTGAACAGCACTGGATCAACTGGATTGTCAATCTAGTCTCAACGACAAGCTACTCTCTTCTAATCAATGGAGCCCCAGCAAAACCCTTCTGGCCTTCGAGAGGCATTAGACAAGGAGACCCATTATCCCCCTTCCTTTTCATTCTAATGATGGAAGGACTCAGCAGAAGCATAAAACGCGCAACCACAGCAGGAAAACTAAAAGGCATCAAACCTTTCAAAAATTGTCCAACCTCCACACACCAACAGTTCGTTGATGACACCCTACTCCATGGTACACCCACGGTCAAGGAAGCAAAAACCTACAAAAGAATCTTAGGAGACTTTGGGGAAGCCTCAGGGGAGGAGATCAACCATTCCAAATCCATGATCTACTTCTTTAACACTAATCCTGCAATCCAAAGAAACCTGGCCAACATTTTGGGGTTTGAACACAAAACGCCCCCAACAAAATACTTGGGAATCCCCCTGACGAACAGAGCATGCAAATGGCAACGTGGGAAGAAGTGATCAACAAACTGCGGGAGAGGGTAAAAAATTAGAATTATAGAGCTCTCAACCTATAAGAGAGGCTTATCCTCACCAAAGTGGCTCTACAAGCAATTCCAACATATATGATGTCAGTGTTTCCCACTCCCAAAGAAATACTACAAAATACAAGATCCATTCAAAGAGATTTCCTATGGCAAGGTGCGGAAAATAAAAATAAATGGGCCTTGGTAGCCTGGGAAAAGGTATGCAGACAAAAAGGCAAAGGAGGCATGGGGTTACAAGACCCACGGGTAACCAACAAAGCCTACGGGACAAAACTCTGGTGGAGATGGGTCAAGGACAAATTAGTATCGTGAGCAAACCTCTGGAAGGCCAAGTATGCCCCGAACATCAACGATCAAGATCGAATTCGATTCATGGGCACAAGGGAGGGATCAACCATTTCGAATCTATCCTAGCGCAACAAGAACTGGGTCAAACAGCCAAATTTCGGGAGGACACGTGGCAACAGGAAGCCAGAATGGAAAATCCGGATAGGGAGGAGCTACAACAGGAAATGACAGCACAAGGCAAAACAAAAATCCATCACTACTGGAAGCAAAGAAATGATAGTGACAGATGGGGGACCTAGGACAAACTCAACCCACAAAATAGAGACCATATCGCAACCCTAACGAAAGAGGTGGAAAAGGAACTAGGGAAAAGCAAAATTGCAGTCTCAGAGGATGAGGACCAATTAAGGTTGGACAGGGAAAATGGTGGGGAATTCAACTTAAAAGAAGCACGGTATTACATAGCGGACCAGAATCAAGAGGACCTAGTGCAACATTGGGGAAATATTTGGGGCAACCCCTAATGGCCAAAAATCAAACTGTTCAAATGGTTAGTTCTCCACAACCGAATTCTAACCTGGGAAAACCTCAAAAAAAGGGGTTATATAGGTCCATCTCACTGCGACCTCTGTCAAGCTAAGGAGGAAACAACCAATCACCTCCTCAATGAGTGCAGTTACACAACAAAACTATGGGATTGGGTGGTTAGCATCTATCTCCAGTCCAATAGGATCTGGGGCAACATCAGCGCAACCATCAACAATTGGAATAAGAGTTACAGCGAAAATGAAATGGTGAACCTCTGTTGGAATCTAACGTCGGGGATGGTCATTTGGGCAATATGGAAAGAAAGGAACCAGCACATCTTCAAGAATGAAAGCCTACCGGAAGGAAATCTCAAGGATGCAATATTCTCACAAATACGAGAAATGGTGCAGAGCCACAACTGCAAGACGGAAAAAACACAACTCACTGACCAGGACGCCTACATCCTGGAGTTTTTTCACCTAAAATATGGGTGCAACAGCACAAAGGTAGGGCGTGAACCGTAAATCCAAATAGGAGACCGCAACTGGACCACCCCCTGTTAGGGTCCCTCAAATTAAATTTTGACGGGGCAGAAAAAGGAAACCCAGGAGTGGCAGGGATGGGAGGGGTGATCAGAGACAGTGGTGGTAACATCATCCGGTTGTGGGAGTATAGGAAACTCGACCAACAACGAAGCAGAATTTGGAGTCCTATAGATTGGCCTTGAAATCCTAAGGTGCAAAAGGATGACAAACACTATTGTGGAAGGCGACTCCACCCTGGTCATCAACACAACGAAGAGACTCCAGAACGGCACCAGAGTGGGAAAGGTTCAAAGACATTGGTGCCTGGCCCTCTCCCTACAGAAAATCCAGGAGCACCTGATAACTCTGAACACAATGGAGTTGCGTTGGGTTCACAGGTCAGCGAATGGCCTGGCGAACAGACTACCAAACGAGGGGGTAGATAAGGAAGGTATGGAACTAGACACTACCTGGATCAGCATCCTGAATGGACAACTCATAACAGACTGCATCCACCTAGCGACAAAAGACCATGAAGGCAATTTAAGCAAGGAAGGTCACATTGAGAAGGGCAAAGCAAGGCCCAGCAGTAGGCACGCAAGGATCCAGGAGGGATATGATTTTCGAACACTCGGCCACCAATCACCATGTAGGATCAACATAAACAACAGGCAGGAGTACGACAGCAAGACCCTTGTGACAGAAAGAGTTGTGTGGGAAATCAAAAGGGAAAGTACAGACGACAAACTGCATGCAACGAATGACGTAAGGCATGAGGGAGTGACATGGTCCAGAATCGATCCTCCATGCCAAAGTACAGGTACGAAGAGAAGCACGGTAGGATCTCAAACGAGCAAGGGTAGGGACCCACACAGGGATAAAGGGCGAGTCATCATGATCATACAAGACGCAACATGGATAAAGGACGGGAGTGATCACCACTATGGGCAAGCCATGATTGGAAGGACAAACTCGCAACAGGAGAATATCAATAAGAGGAATGATAGCAGAAATAGTTGCAAACAGAAAGAGCACAACAACAGGGACTACCACAGATACAAGGGAAAGAAAAGGAAGAATCCCTGTGAAGTGAGGTACAGGATGAATAACCAGAAAAGGAGTTGCGATAGACCAAGCGGGATGGTGTGAATGAAGCGAATGCACAAGAAGAGGAATCCCCTTGGAAAGGAAGTCCCGGATAGTCCACGATGGGTGTCAAGAATGGAGCAGGCGGAAAAAGATGCGGAGGGCACCTTCCAAACTCTGGTAGAATCGAAAGAAAAAGAGACCATTATATGATGGGAAAAGGAAATAAAAGAAAAAAGCAAAGGCAAAGTATAAGATGCACTGGCATAGGAAGCGGACTAGGTAACTGATCCTGGGGCCACGCAGCCCAGGGAAACCCTCTTCCATAAAACAGTGGAGATGGCGTGGCTAACTAAGATGATGATCGACAAAGTGAGTTCGGAAACGGAAGACGCCAGACGGGAGGATAACAAGGAACATAAGAAAATGTTGGACGAAATCATGAGTCGCCTCAGCAATCTGGAAACCATTACCAAACTGTTAGTTGAGGTCGATAAGGACTAGAAATCCAAGTTGGAACGATTAGTTGCTCAATTTCAACTTTATCCGCGCTATGTCCACCACATGGATATCACACCAGTCGATGGACACGGTGTGCCAACCCACATCAGGAAGAGTTGCGCGATCTCCCAAAAGGAGGATAACAAGAGCCAGGTAGATGGAGGGGAGAAACACATCATTGTCCTGGACTAGTGAATGGTTATTCGAATGGTTAGCTCAACCACTACCCTCTCGAGCTTAGTAGGTTGTCGCAACATCTATTTCTTTATGTCTGTGTTGCTTTTCTTTTCAAACTGGTTATGGTGGGACTGGCCTGGTTTCCCCTGGTGGAAGACCAGTCCCACCCCTCATATATATTAGTAAGCGCAACTCGGGAACCCCTGATCTGGTTTCCTACTAGGCAAACCAGAAGGCCCCCCCTTTTTGTATCATAATCCTTTTGCAATAATACATCTTCTTACACTCATAATTAGGATATTAAATATAAGGACTTAAAGATATAATTATTTCATTTAACCTTTGATACACTTTTATACCTTTTAAGAACATTGAATATATATATATATATATATATATATATATATATATATATATATATATATATATATATAGATATTTGTAACTTTTGTACTTTAATGAAAAGTTATTTAATATTGACTTCACAAATTTCAAAAAATCATTTATTAAATACCTTCTCACAAATTAAAGTTCCTAATGAGGAGACCTGATTGTATCAATGGATCACGTGGGGAATTATGGAGTACAGATGATACGGATTTGTTTGCAGCAGTGAAAGGACACTCAATGGATGATAGAAGTATAGTACAGAGGTCATATTATGTGTGGGTGATTGATCAAATTAGTGTACGAAAATGCAGAAAAAGTCGATAATAACAATACAACAACTTGTATGGCAAAAGAAACTACCGATGTGTGGAGCGGCGTACTGTTGAAATTAGTGCAGCTGCAACAACCATTCTCTAGAGGATGGAAAACACCCTATCAATATACTATGGCCCCCAACACACTCCTAGGGTTTCTTAGTATGAGACCAAGCAGTGAGACCCATGGAAAAAGACCCTTGTTTGGGCCCCCAGTAGATGATTGGGTTTCTTAGTCTAGAACCAAGGAAAAATACCCTTGTGAGGGGCCCCAGTAAATGACTGGGGTTCTTGGTCCAGAACCATGCAGAAAGACCCTTGTGAGGGCCTCCAATAAATGACTGGGGTTCTTGGTCTAGAACCAAGCAGAAAGACCCTTATGAGGGCCTCCAGTAGATGATTGGGGTTCTTGGTATTGGACCAAGCAGTAAGTCCCTAGATGTGTCTAGGGCCCCTAGATGTGTTCCAAGGAATCCTTGCTCAGTGCTTGGATTAATCATTGGATATGTTCCTTGGTGGTTGATATAAGTCCCTAGATGTGTCTAGGGCCCCTGGACGTGTTCCAGGGAACCCTTGCTTAATGCATGGGTTGATCCTTGGTCTTGTATCTTGGTGGATAAGACCCTAGATGTGTTCTAGGGCCCCCAAATGTGTTCTAGGGAAACCTGGTTCTTGACCAGGTAGATCTTGGTGTAATACCAAGAAGTGTTGATGTGTGATCCTCTTCCTCTCTCCTGGGATGTATCTAGGAGTGTCTATGAAGATGGACATGATCACATTGTTCACGTACCCCCTTATGCAGTGATGATAAAGTTTATAGGTCACTATGAGACTCAAGTGGACATATTTTTCCATTATGTAACTCCCCTTGACTTTGTCTTAAAAGGTGACCCTTTGTTGTTTTCCTTCACTCTTGTTTTATGTCATGGGGATCTTGTTTTATGTGATGGGGACTTTATTTATGGGATTAAGGTTTTATTTATGTGATTAGGGTTTTAATTAAATATTAATTGACATATTAATTAATATTTATATTAATTAAATGTCAATAATTAATTATAATTCTAATTACCCTAACCCCTCTCCCTAACTATAAATTAGACCCTACCCTTTGTATTTTGAGATTCACTTACACTCACTCTCCTCATGCTTCCTAAACTTGTTGTGGCTACCTCAATTTAGTTTTTCTTGGTTATGGTACGACTTCTCTAGTAAACCCTCTATTTCAGATTTGAGGTATTTACTTGCAATCTTGTTGGCTGGGAACTTCAGGTTGATTCTGCTTGCTTGGTTATGATGTATTGGGCCTCTTCCAATCTGCCTTTGCTGCCTATTATCACCTGACAAAGACTTACAAAACCTTGCTGAAATACACCTTTGATATGTTGCATCTTTATCATTGATGTGCTCCTCTATTGCTTCACCCTCAACCTGCATATGAAAACTATGTTTCAAAACTGTGTTGAGGAGAGGGTTTGACCTCTTCTTATATAGGTTGAAGAGGAGAACAGGAGAAGCTCGAAATAGTAACCTGATTGTATGCATTGGTCATAACTCAACTTCATACTTTAGTTTGAACTTAGAACTAGACTTGATATTGGTTACAACTCAGCATTATACTTTAGTTCGAACTTAGAACTAGACTTGAGATTGGTTACAACTCAGCATTACACTTCAGTTCAAACTTAGAACTAGACTTGAGACTGACATGCTTTAATTCGAACTTAGAACTAGACTTAAGACTTTAGTTGCAACTCGACATTACACTTTAGTTCTAAGATAGAACTAGACTCAAGACTTTAGTTGCAACTCAACATTACACTTTAGTTCTAGACTCAAGACTTTAGTTGCAACTCAACATTACTAAATTAGAACTAGACTCAAGACTTTACTTGCAACTCAACATTATACTTTAGTTCTAACATAGAACTAGAGTCAAGACTTTAGTTACAACTCAACATTACACTTTAGTTCTAACATAGAACTAGACTCAAGACTTTAATTACAACTCTTGACAAGGCAATTTGAAATTCTCTTCATGGTGGATAATGTTTACACGTGCCAACGCACTAGATCAATACAATTACATCATTTGCAATATTAGGAATATCGTTTGTTTCTAGCTCATAGGAATTTTACACTCAACTTAACTTTTGCTAGATACCTTGACTTTTGCTCATGGCTCACAAGGTTTGACTAGGCTCATAGAGGTTGTAAGTTCCCCCTGACTTTTGCACTAGTCTGTCTATGCTCACAGAGGTTGTACATTCCCCCTGACTTTTGCACTAGATTTTTTATGCTCATAGAGGTTGTACATTCCCCCTGACTTTTGCATTAGACTCACATAGCATCTCGTTCGTCCTGACTTTTGGTTTGACTCACAGAGGTTGTTCGTTCCCCCTGGATTTTTTCAATACCTCATAAGACTGGCTGATTCTCCAAATCTCCCTGGCTAGCCTTAGGGTGGCCCATATGGCCTCTCATTGGAGAATGATTGTCGATGCTACCAAATTTAACACTCCCTCTCAGCAAGGGAGTCATTCTCAACCACACCAAGCTTGCCTCTCAGCTGCACAAACTGTCTTGAGGTCAGAGGCTTGGTCAAGATATCATCTACCTGCTCGTTTGTGGCTATGTACTGTAACTTTACAGTTTTTCTCTGGACCAAGTCTCAGATGTAGTGGTACCTCATGTCAATATGTTTTGACCTGTCGTGAAATACCGGGTTCTCTGTCAATTTTATGCAACTTTGATTATCACAGTGAACCATTGTCGTCTCGAGCTTGTCACCAAACAACCTAGAAACCAATTTTATGAGCCATACTGCTTCCTTCCTAGCATCACTTGCTACAATGTAATTAACCTATGTTGTACTCTGTACAATGGATCCCTTCTTTCGGCTTGACCAAGAGATCATAGAGGATCCTAAAGTGAAGCAGTATCCGAAAGTACTCTTTCGATCCACTGGGCTTCCTGCCCAGTCATTATCTGCATACCCATGCAGAAATAAACCACCACTGGATGTATATCTCAAACCATAAGTAATGGTCCCTCTGAGATATCTCAAGATGTGCTTTGTTGCCACCCAGTGTCTCTATCTCAGTTCAGTCATGAACTGACTC
>JZKD02S0802147.1:672488-714109 GCA_000966675.3 Picea glauca | reverse complement strand
ATGTTTGATCTTATAGATCCATTTGGAAGTTACCATAGACTTCCCTTCTGGTCCCTGATTAATATCTTATGCATCATTCATTAAGATATACTAGTATTCTTCTATTATGGCATCTTTCCATACCTATTCTCTTGTTGCTTCTCTAAGACAAGGAGGTTCTGCATCAATGAGGTGGCTCATGATTGGAGGATAGCTCGAAAATCTATTTCGCTTTCTCGAGATGTGCCTTGAGAGGCTTGTATGTTTCTCTGCCTCTTGCAGAGTAAGTCTAGATAGGCCTTTTATTCCCTACTGCAATATCTTTGAACATATCAACTGGGGTAATGTTTGTCTCCCTCTAAACCGCTGAAGGGGAAGAAGGTATTGTCTCACCGTTAATCTCCATCTGAAGGTATTGTCTCATTGTTAATCTCCATTTGTTCCTTACAAGATGTGTTCTAGGGAAACCTGGTTCTTGACCAGGTAGATCTTGGTGTAATACCAAGATGTGTTGATGTGTGATCCTTCTCCTCTCTCTTGGGATGTATTTAGGAGTGTCTATGAAGATGGACTTGATCACATTGTTGATGTACCCTCTTATGTAGTGATGATAAAGTTTATAGGTCACTATGAGACTCATGTGGACATATTTTGCCATTATGTAACTCCCCTTGATTTTGTCTTAAAAGGTAACCCTTTATTGTTTGCCTTCACTCTTGTTTTATGTGATGGGGATCTTGTTTTTTGTGATGGGGATTTTATTTATGGGATTAAGGTTTTATTTATGTGATTAGGGTTTTAATTAAATATTAATTGACATATTAATTAAAATTTATATTAATTAAATGTCAATAAGTAATTCTAATTCTAATTACCCTAACCCCTCTCCCTAACTATAAATTAGACCCTACCCTTTGTATTTTGAGATTCACTTACACTCACTGTCCTCACACTTCCTAAACTTGTTGCGGCTACCTCAGTTTAGTTTTTCTTGGTTATGGTACGACTTCTCTAGTAAACACTCTACTTCAAATTTGAGATATTTACTTGCAGTGTCGTTGGCTAGGAACTTCAGGTTGATTATGCTTTCTTGGTTATGATGTGTTGGACCTCTTTCAATCTGTCTTTGCTACCTATGTTAACTAATATCTCTCCTGTGGTTGCCATGAACTATCCCATGACTACTTGAAGGAGCCGCAGACTATCCCTTGGCTGAGTATGGGTGTCACGACCCTTGTTTGTGGCTTCCATTGTGTGTGTGAGGCTACGGGTGCCTCCCTTCTTTTTGGTTTCCATTGTGTGTGTGAGGCTATGGGTGCCTCCCTTATTTATGGTTGTTGTTGTGTGTGTGAGGCCACGGGTGCTTTCCTTTTATTTGGCTGCCATTTTGTGACAGGGTTTGACACTTGTATTTTCATATCTGAGTATTTCCGGATCTAGATTTGTGTTTGCTTGTGGAGCCACTTGTATTTCCAGATCTGAGTTTGTGTTTACTTGTGGAACCACTTGTATTTCATATCTGAGTTTTTGTTTTCTTGTGGAGCCACTTGTATTTCCATATCTGAGTTTGTGTTTACTTGTGGAGCCACTTGTATTTCAAATCTGAGTATTTCCATATCTGAGTTTGTGTTTGCTTGTGGAGCCACTTGTATTTCCAGATCTGAGTTTGTGTTTACTTGTGGAGCCACTTGTATTTCAGATCTGAGTTTGTGTTTGCTTGTGGAGCCACTTGTATTTCCATATCTGAGTTTTTGTTTACTTGTGGAGCCACTTTTATTTCAGATATGAGTTTATGTTTCTTATGGAGCCACTTGTATTTCTAGATCTGAGTTTGTGTTTGCTTATGGAGCCACTTGTATTTCAGATATGAGTTTGCATTTTCTTATGGAGCCTCTTGTATTTCAGATCTAAGTTTGTGTTTGGTTAATGGAGGGTTTGAGACTTGCTTTCCAAATCTGAGGGTTCTCTTGTGATTGATTTCCTTGTTGTGCTATCATTGTTTATTGGAGGGTTTTCTATAGGGGTTATTTGTTATTATGACTTTGGATTATTGTTGTTTTCCTTTGGGATTTTACTATCCATGGAAAAATTGTCCCACGGTTCTTTTGACAAAGATCAAACATCAAACCCTAGAGGTTTGATCTATGAACATAAACTTCATCTGAGCATACTTACAGAGGCATACATCTATACATGTAACAGGTACAACTCTCATTTGATTCTAAAGGTAAGCTATAGTTTATTTTGTACTCAGAAATATAGTTTGTTTCAGATCTGTTTATCTTCTATGTTGATCTAGTTCATAGAAAAAATTTAAAAGTATAGTGTTTTTCTATTTTCCCTATTTCTAACACATATGGAAGTTATGATTGTGAAGTATGGATTGTACAGAAATGTGAAATCGTACGAAATTATTTGTATGGCTACTATCAATTAATTAAATGTTTTATCTCTATTAATTTAATCATACAATGGCTTTATTTAATTGTACGGTTCACTGAATTTGGTATAGTGTGAACAAAATTCACACAGCTAAGTTAATTTATTACTTGTACGGAATGTCAATTGATAATTAATTAATTGTACCACTCAATTAATTAATTAATCTGTACGGTTGGTGCAATTAATTGCACTCAACTAAATGCATGGTGCTAGTATGGATCAGACAAAGTACGTTGATTGGTACGGATCGAGGCAAGGTACAACAGTTGTGGTTAAGGTGGTTGTGAAACAGAGTTTCTGCTTCTTCAAGGTATTGTTGTGCTTCTCTTTCGTAATTCTTTTTTCTAGATTCTCTTCTAAATTTTGCAACAGAATAATTGTTCTTCAATAGACTGGTAGACTTGATATTTCTTCAATTTGCAACAAAGTAAGTTGAAGGCGATTCAGATTCCCTGTGGCATTGACAGGTTACATCTTCGAATTTTTTATTTTTATTTTATCTTCAAATTTGCAGCATATTAGTTTTCTTCACTGGAATACGCAGGGTTTCAAAAAAATAACCTTCTATTATATAGATTCTTCTATGTATCTTTAATGTTCTTAGCGATGGAATTCCTTTGCAATTTTCTCCTTCTTCTTCTTATGCACCGTAATTTATTTATTTATGACTCTGGTATATGGCAACGAAATTTTGAAAATGGCCAAGGGCCTAGTTTTGGTCAAAGACCTGGAGTTCCTAGAATCATAGAATTTTGAGTGGCCAAAGGCCTACAATGATGTTTCCATGGGAAAAAAAAATGACCAAAGGTTTTGGTGGCCAAGGGTCGAGATCAAACTTGCTCTAGTACCAAATGTGACGAACCAATCTAGTTCAAATCACACACATCCAAAATATTTGGAACAGTATAAATAAAACCATGTGGATAAAATAGGATATTGAATAAAATGTATGAGATATGGTAGTATGAAAGATTACAATGAGGGTTACACACACACACACACACAAGGGTTCCCTTTCACTAAGAGACGTGTCATTTCATTAGGATGTGTCTCTTCATTACTTATTACTAATCAATTATTGTTATTATTTATTTATATTTATATTTTATATTTATGTCTATTATAGTTTGTATGTAGTTTATATATATAGCTACACAGGGGTTCCCTTTCACTAAGAGACGTGTCATTTTATTAGGATGTGTCTCTTCATTACTCATTGTTATTATTTATTTATATTTATATTTTACATTTCCGTCTATTACGAGATTTCATCGAAGAGAATTGCTCTGCTAGGGTTTCCACCCGGAGCCCCTCTGTGTGTGCCACCTCGAGTTCCTGCCGCGGCCATGGAGGTCGAGGAAGGGGGGCCTCTTGGCCCCTCTTATAGTTTTTTCATCGCCCCCGAGTTGGGCTTCAAACACTTCAAGAGGCCACCCTTTGAACTTCCAATGAAAATGAAAAACATTCTTTGGGAGGATGATTGGCCAAAGAAAAAACCCATGGAGATTGACCCTCAAACAAACCATCCAAAAGCAGCTTGCACCTGGGAACCTGGAAAATGCATTTTGCAGGCTCCTGTCTCCCCCAAATACACAATCAACTCTCCAAGAATAGAAGATCAAAAGCAATACATGAAGGATTTTTCCCTAGTGGGAAAATTTTTGGGCCTATGGCCATCAGAGAAAGATTTAGTGAAATGAATTCAACACTGTTGGAAACCCAAAGGTCACTATGACCTTCAGCTCGATTCAAAGGGCTTCTTCACCATCATCATGCATAACCTTGAGGATAGAAACATAATCTTTGAAGGGGGGGCGTACTTTTACAACTCGGCAAGACTTTTCCTCTGTTTCTAAACGGAAAAGTTCAGTCTGGAGAAGGAAGACTTCATGCATGCACCAGTTTGTCTACGACTTTACTCTTTACCTCAGAGTTTTGGTTGGAGGAAATACTAGCAGGCATAGGCAATACAGTTGGCATCTACGTCAAAGCTTCTGAGGAAACAAAACAACGAAGGTACATCACTTATGCATGTATTTGTGTCTATTTAAATATATCCAAACCTCTACCTGGATCCATAACCTTAGACTACCATGACAAAGAATGGTCCCAAACCCTAGACTACGAGCATATTCCCTTCCGTCGTCGGAAGTGTCACGAACATGGCCATTTCTTCCGTGATTTCCCCCTAAATAACCCCAGCAAACCAAACCCTGAGGATCCTGACAAAAACAAGGACGGTTTCACTCAAGTCACGGGGCGTCGAAGGAAACCAGCCAAAAAAGTGCCTCCTCAGACCCCCTCTGGACCCTCAACCAATAACTCTTTCGAAGCCCTCCAGAAACTTCCACAAAATCCCATCAATCCCTTCGTCCCCCTATCAAATCCAACGGCCTTAGAGCAAGCTCAAGATAATCCAAAATCCATCCCACCTAATCCTGTAATTACTCAAATCCCCACCACGGAGCCCTCCCTCCCAGCAAATCTTGGACTGAAAATAGGAGACCCTGACATAGATCTGGAGGATCAGAAACTGGCAGGAATAGATATGGTACACCTAGAAAAATCCTACCATAAACAACAGTTATACACCATACCCCAAGATCAGTTACGCAAAGTGCACAAAGTCTTCCTCAACTCCACAGTGGGAGGATCGGCCCGTGCCAACTCGAATATGGGAATCCAAAGAGGGAGATCAAAAGAACAATGCAAACCCACTAAATAAGAGAAGAAAAGGGGAAGAAAACCAAAGCACCAGCGCATTCAAGATGTAGGAAATTTCCTTATGAAGTTTGTCCAGATCCACCTGATGTCGGACAACTTTCCTCCTCTCCAATCCTCACCCTCCTCATGATGATGTTATCTTGGAACATTAGGGGCCTCAATGCTTGCTCCAGGAAAGGATAATGAAGGAGCAGTCATACATTCTTCTTCTGCAAGAAACTAAATGTGCGGGGGATGAGGCCACTCAAATACTCACAAAATGTTGGAAGCAGGCTAAAATAGTAGAAGTAGACCTAAAAGGTACAACATGGGGTCTAGCCATACTCTAGAACCCAGCCACTATTCTTATGGAAGGATTCTTCACCTCCAAATGGACTATCACAACCTCCTTTAGAATCATCGGTTCAAACAAGCCATGCTTTGTCTCGAATGTCTACGGCCCTGCAACCCCAAGAGACAAGGAAGCCTTCCTCGATCATTTGGTATGGATTTCCAATCACATCGGCAATAAACGGTGGATCCTCAGGGGAGATTTAAACATGATAACTAGTCTGGAGGAAAAGAAGGGGGGCACTCGCAAATTGGGCAATGACAGTGAGCAGTTCCATAGAACCATCAACTTGTTGGACCTCGTCGATGTAGAAACAGACAACAAAATCTTCACCTGGTCTAATAGACGCTCGGGGGCACAACATGTTTCTTGCAGATTAGATCGCTTCCTAATCTTTGAACCCTTCATGCTAGAAGGTCTCACTTGGTAAGCCATTGTGATTAACACTCCTGGGTCTGATCATTAGCCGATACTACTCACGATGAATATCAGTGGCACCCCGAGAAGAAATCCCTTTCTCTTTGAGAAATTTTGGTTGACACACCCGGAATTTTAAGAAAACATTGGCCTTTGGTGGAAGGAGGCAGTAATTACAACAGGTACTCCTATGTACAAATTCCAACAGAAGCTAAAAAACTTGAAGCAACATTTAAAGTCTTGGAATAAATCCACTTTTTGTAACATTTTCCATGCTTAAGAAATCCTTAACTAGCAAATTCAATACCTCCAAAAGCATATTAGACTTCAAGGTTTCACTGACTCTTTAAAGGACCAAGAGTGCATCATCAATAAACAACTGGCAGAAAGACGGGCACAGGAAGAAATTATCTGGAGGAAAAAATCTTGCATCAAATGGCTCAAAGAGGGGGAAAGAAACACTAAATTTTTCCATAGATCGATGCTTCAACGCTGCCACACTAATCACATCACTCATCTTGTTTCGGATCAGGGCCTGGAAATTCAAAATCACGCAAACATAAAGCAGGAACTTCTGACTTACTACAAGCACCTTTTCACAGAACCCCATATAGATCGCACTCAAGCTATAGACTCTATCATCAAGCACATCCCAAAGGAGGTCACCAAAGAACAAAATGAGGCTTTGATGTGCCCAATTACCCAGGAAGAATTCGATCAATCCCTTAAGGACACCCCGATGGGAAAAGCCCCAGGGCCTGACAGATTCACAACAGACTTTTTTCACCATTGTCGGGATATAATACGAGAAAAGGTTTGGGAAATCATAGAAGATTCTAGAAAGTCAGGGTAGGTTCTACAGGCTCTCAACGCCACCTTCCTCACTCTCATTCCAAAAGAGAACAAAGTCACCTCACCAAACCCTTTCTGACCCATTGCACTTTGCAATGTGATCTACAAGCTCATTACAAAGGTCATCGCCAAGCGTCTCAAAACCATCCTACCTTACATCATCTCTCTGGAACATTCAGGGTACGTGGAGGGCCGGCAGATCTTGGACATCATTATTCTAGCATATGAGGTAATCCACTCACTCCATTCGACCAAATCTCCTGGTATGCTTCTAAAACTAGATCTTTCCAAAGCTTTCGATAAACTAAGTTGGAATTACTTGAAAGCAACCCTTCTGGCCTTTGTTTTCGACCCCTCATGGGTCTCCTGGATTGTCAATCTCACTTCGTCAGCCCTGTTCTCCATCTTGGTCAATGGTGTGCCATTCAAACCCTTTTCCCCCTCCAGAGGTATCAGACAAGGGGATCCACTATCGCCTTTTATTTTCATCCTAATGGTAGAAGGACTTAGTCGAACTATCAAAGCGGCCATCACCGATCATTCCCTCTCAGGTCTTACCCTTCATGGAATCTCCCCTCCCATCTCACATAGTAAATTTGTGGATGACATCCTTTTGATGGGAATCCCTACAGTTCGGGAAGCTATTTGAATCCACTCTCCGATCAACCTTTTTTGTGATGCTTCGAGTATGGATGTAAACCTCTGCAAGTCCCAAATCTTCTTCTTCAACATGCCCATCTAGATCCAACTCCAAATCACGCAGCTCCTGGGGTTCACCCGCATCTCCCTCCCTTCCAAGTATCTTGGCATCCCTCTTATCGAAAATCCATTAAGGAACACCTCCTAAGAAGATCTGATATCCAAATTTAGGAAAAAACTAGCCTCTTGGACTTTCCACTCCCTCAATCTTTCTCGTCGCCTAATCCTCCTCAATTCTATCATTCAAGCTTTCCCTGTTTATGCTTTCTTAGCCCTTCTAGCCCCAGGTTTCATCCTCACCATCATCAGAAAAATCCAAAGGAGCATCCTCTTGTAAGGAGCCAAAGATGGGCGCAAAAGGGCTCTGGTAAGTTAGCAAAATACTTGCAAACCAAAACACGCAGAGGGACTTGGACTCAGAGATCCATCTATCCTCAACCAATTCCTAAGTGCGAAAATCTGGTGGAGATGGTTAAAGAGGCCTCAAGACCTTTGGGTGCGCCTTTAGAGGAGAAAATACACACCTACCATACTGGAGAGAGAACTAATCAGATGGAATGGTCAAGGCCCTAGATCTCTCATTTGGAATGTGGCCAAGCAAAGCAAGGGGATGATCACGGATCACATTTTCTGGGAACTTCAAGATGGGACCTCGGCCCTTTTCTAGAGTGATTCTTGGCATCAGCTTCTGGCCCTGGACAAGGACCCCACTTTGAGTACTTATATACCCCTAACGGAAGGTGCAGGTCTTCAAAACGTAATCAACATCTAGATTCATGAAGAAAAAAGATTCACCTAGCGCAGATGGAAAACTACTCACGAGAAGTTGAATATCCCCCCTGAGGTAAATCTTCAACCCCTGCTCGACAAGCTCATCTCAAGGAAAATTTTCAACCAACAGGGGGAGGACATCCTAATATGGGTACAATCCACCACGAGCACCTTCAACCTCAAAGAGGCTTACTTCCTCAGTGCAGTGCATAACTTGTTGATTTTTCAATAAGCTAGGTTAAGCATGTAGTTCATTCCAATTTTGCATTTATCTTAACCATGAAAAATAATGTTGCAGCAACCAAGATCAAAAGAAGAAACACCATGCACAAGAACACAAGAAGTATCCTAGGAAACCCTTCTCAACAAGGGAAGAAAACCCAGCCAAATCCTTTGCTATATTCTTCAAGAGAAAGACCTAGCACACAAGAGGGTTCTCAAACCCTAGAAGACTAGCGCCCAAGAGAGTTGCGCACCTTTTCCCAAGTAGATGTACTTGCTGAAATTTCCAAACTCACATGAAACATATGTTTCCTCAATGGGGAATTTACCTATACTTGTACTAACCTGAACCTATCAACAAAAGTGTCTATTAGCACAATAGGGCCGACCAAACTAGCTCATAATATAATTAATATTAACCATATTAATTATATTTTACATTAATTACCAGTCACATTAAGGTGGGGCCGACCTGTACCCTTTACATTACAATTAGGGTTACAGGCAGGTCTGACTCTTGAACAATATAGCAAGGGATCCGATACACCCACTAGTGCTCATCCACTAGGGGCACATCCATAGGGATGTCCATATCTCTGGCTCACTTCATTACACAGAAGAACCAAATCTTCACATGTTCACCTGTGCTCATCCACAAGCACGTCCACTCTACAGATCTTCTTTCCCACTGCCTCACATAGGAGAATCATCTGGATTTTCTCATCAACTCTGTTTCTCAGAGGAGGCTAATACATCATCTTCATTTCTATTTACATGACGATGCACCCAACACTTTGGGATTTCACATGTTCACCTTGTGCTCAGCCACAGGCATGTCCAACTCAACATATCGTCTTTCCCACTAGATAATCATATGGAGTTTTATTCAACTCTCTGAATGGAGGAGGTCATCTCTATGTTCCATCTCTATCTCAGGTAGGAACCACATACCCTTCTTAGGGGCTTTATCTCAATTTTGTAAGCTGGAAAAAGACTCACATAGTTGCAATGATCCACATCTCACAGGTTTGTAAGCTGGAGAATGTCTCACATAGTTGCAATCATCAACACTCCCTCTCATCTAGGGAGGCATTCTTCATCATGCCAAGTCTCACATGGATGTATTTTGAATTTTGTCTTGGCTGGAGTCATCAACACTCCCTCTCAACTAGGGAGGCTTTCTTCATCAAGTTAGTTTGGTGAAGATATATGTAATTTGCTCATGTGTAGGAAGGTATTGCATGTGTACGATTTTCCTCCGCATCATATCTCTGATATAAGGACGTTTCATCTCATTGTGTTTCGATCCATAAGAAACATTGGGTTCTCAAGGAGCTTTACACACGACTCTTTGGTTATCATCATAGGATCCATTTCATGGTCAAGTAAATCTGCCAGAAGCTTGTGAATTCATATTGCTTTGCACACTCGATGTTATATACTCTACCTCTGTGGTGCTCAAGGCCACAGAGTTTTGTTTCCTATTGCATCAGGAAACCATGGAAAAATTCACAATAGAACAACAACCAGATGTGCTCTTTCGTTCCACTGTACTTTCTGCTCAATCTAAATCGGCATATCCTGCAAACTCAAGTTCACACTAAAGTCATATCTCAGGCCATATCCAATTGTTCCTCGTATATATCTCAATAGATGTTTTGTTGTTGTCTAGTGAGTCTGTCTCGGTTGACTCATGAAATGACTAAGCACACTTAGTGCATGGCATGAATCAAGTCTGGTGTTAACCAGATACATCAGTGATCCAATAAGTTGTGGATCAATCTTGTCTGAATCATCATTAGTCATTTTCTTCAAATCCATTACCATTGTAGTGGGCATGGATTTGCATTCTGTCATACTTAACTTCTTTAATATTTTCACTATATATTTTCCTTGAATCAGGAAAATCTTATCGTTCCTTTGTCATACTTCTTATCCCAAGAAGTAGTGCATCATAGTCAAATTCTTCAACTTGAATTCAGAAGTCAAGGATTACTTGTATCCAACAACAAGTCTTTCTAAATAAGTCATCAAAATCAGGCTCTCGTCACCAACATTGTAATAATATAGGTTTGGATTAGTAACACTCTTGATGAAATCTAAACTCATCAAGAATCTATCTATCTGATATAGTTTCCAACTCATGGATGGTAGTACGGATGGAAGTGTATCGGGTTTACTGGATAAAGTGTCTCATCATAGACAACTCCCTCTATTTTGAGAAACCTTTGGCTATAGATCTCGTTTTGTATTTATCAACACTTCCATCGGAACTTGGAAGTTACCACAGACTTCCCTTCTAGTCCCTGATCCCTGAATAATATCATATACATCATTCTTTAAGATATATCGGTATTCTTCTGTTATGGCATCCTGCCATACATGTTCTCTTGTTGCTTCTCTAAGACAAGGAGGCTCAACACCAATGAAGTAGCTCATGACTGAAGGATAGCTCAAAAATCTATTTTGCTTTCTCGAGATGTGCCTTGAGAGACTTGTATGTTTCTCTACCTCTTGCAGAGTGAGTCTAGGTAGGCCTTTTATGCCCTACTGCAATATCTCTAAACATATCAACTGGAGAAACTGGATCAACTGGAATAATGTTTGTCTCCCTCTGAACTACTGAAGGGGGAGAAGGTATTGTCTCACTGTCAATCTCCATCTGAGATTATCTGGGTCTTTGAAAGACTATCTCTTTTTCAAAGACAACGTTTCTGCTTGTCTCAATATGTCTCTGACCAGAGATGTCGATCTGGAATGTCTTTGTAGATTCACTGTATCCTTTCTTTCTAAAGGATCTAGCTTGGACTTCTTTTCTTTGGGTACATGAAAATACATTGGGCACCCGAATAACCTGAAGTGTTCAATCTCAGGCTTCATTCTGGTTAATTCTGGTGAAGACACTTGTCCTGCACACATACTGTGTCATGCATTCTTCTTACCATGGAATCCTAGAAAGATTCTGATCATGCATTATAGCATTGGTTGTCTCAATGATGGTTCTATTCTTCCTCTTTCTCAAATAGTTTTGACTCCCTCTGAAGGATAAGCATCTTATTTTCTTGTTAACCTATCTGGAACAAGAAAACAGAAAGAACCAACATAAGAATATCTCCTAAAGGAGAATAATGATTACATCTCTAGAATCAAAACATTTTAAGGAATGGTGTCACAGCGAAAACACCTACTCGTAATGTAGCAAACTTTTAGAAATATAGGTTAGAGGAATGACAATTACAACAATCAAACCTAGAGTCTTCACTTTGAGTGTGTTGTTCCTCTGAATGCACTAAGATCCCTATGGATCAATGACTTCAGCAAAAGGTTCCTTCCTCCTGCAATTTCCCTCATGACAATGATACAAATAATATATACAAGTGCATACATGAGGATGTTGATATGATTTCTCCAATGGCTCTTGGTTGATCTCTATCCTCTTAGATCTTTATGAAGAAGATAGTCATGGTGTCACCTTTTGTCATCTTTGTTATTTTGAAGTTGACCCTTCAATGTAAGGGCTTGAGTAGGTGATTGGCTTCTTTTTCCTAACGTCATCTTCCTTCCATTCATTGATAATTGTATATGGTAAACCCTTTTGTATTACCCACAATAAGTCTTCCTTTGAAGTCTTGTCTTACAAGAACTTGAAGTTGCTTGATCCATCAAGCTTATCTTCCATCATAGTTTTTGTTCATCATAATTTTAAATTATTCACAACCTTTTGTCAATTGGGCTAGAAAACCTAACAGTTAGGCTAGGCTAGCACTTTTAGGTTTTATTGGACTTATGACTGCCAACAATAAGCCTTTTTAAATATAGGAGAACATTGGTGAGCTGAAGAGCTCCTTCAATGAGTTGCAGAAACCCTAATACTGAAATTTCTGTAGAAATTAGTGAAACCCTAGAAACCCTAGGACCAAAATTTCAAAATACCTGAAATTTTGATCTGAAGCTTGATGGAGGTGTGTTGAAGGAGGTCGTACACTCCTATTCCAAAATTAGCCCCAACATCCAAGTATTAAGGGTTGAAACTGAGAAAGAAGGAGGGTCCTACGGTTTCTACAGAAGTGAGAGAGGATGGCTGGAAAATGTTTGTGCAATGGGCTCTTCAAGACCTATGCTCTGATACCATGTTGATTTTTCAATAAGCTAGGTTAAGCATGTAGTTCATTCCAATTTTGCATTTATCTTAACCATGAACAATAATGTTGCAACAACCAAGATCACAAGAAGAAACATTGTGCACAAGAACACAAGAAGTATCATGGGAAACCCTTCTCAACAAAAGAAGAAAACCCAGCCAAATCCTTTGCTATATTCTTCAAGAGAAATACCTTCACCACCAATAATACCTAGCACACAAGAGGGTGCTCAAACCCTAGAAGACTAGCACCCAAGAGAGGTGCACACCTTTTCCCAAGTGGATGTACTTGCTGAAATTTCCAAACTCACATGAAAGATATGTTTCATCAATGGGGAATTTACCTTTACTTATACTAACCTGAACTTGTCTATAGAAGTGTCTATTGGCACAACAGGGTCGACCTCACTAGCTCATAATATAATTAATAATAACCAGATTAATTATATTTTACATTAATTACCAGTCACATTAAGGTGGGGCCGACCTGTACCCTTTACATTACAATTAGGGTTACAGGCAGGTCTGACTCTTGAACAATATAGCAAGGGATCTGATACACCCACTAGTGCTCATCCACTAGGGGCACATCCATAGGGATGTCCATATCTCTGGCTCACTGCATTACACAGAAGAACCAAATCTTCACACGTTCACCTGTGCTCATCCACAAGCACGTCCGCTCTACAGATCTTCTTTCCCACTACCTCACATAGGAGAATCATCTGGATTTTCTCATCAACTATGTTGCTCAGAGGAGGCTAATACATCATCTTCATTTATGTTCACATGACTATGCACCCAACACTCTGGTATTTCACACGTTCACCTTGTGCTCAGCCACAAGCACGTCCAACTCAACGGATCGCCTTTCCCACTGGATAATCATTTGGAGTTCTTCTCAACTCTTTGAATGGATGAGGTCATCTTTACGTTCCAGCTCTATCTCAGGTAGGAACCACGTACCCTTCTTAGGGGCTTTCTCTCTGGTTTGTAAGTTAGAGAAAGACTCACATAGCTGCAATGATCCACATCTCACAGGTTTGTAAGCTGGAGAATGTCTCACATAGTTGCAATCATCAACATAACTCCCTCCCAAAAGATGAAGTCTAGAACAAAATCTAGAGAGCAAATCTTTGGCCCAAAATCAACACCGTCCTTTGGTTATTGATGAAAAAAAGTATCCTTACGTGGGACAATTTAACTAAAATAGGCTTCACAAGTCCGTCTTGGTGCCCTTTATGTTACAATGAGGAGGAGACACAAAATCACCTACTCAACCTATGTCCCTTCAGTTCGCAACTCTGGGATCAATGCGCCAGCATTATGAGAACCTCAGATATAAACCAATCTGGCCTAAGGGAAACCATTGAGGGTTGGTGAGACTCACTATTTCACTCTCCCATCCTCAATCGGATTTGGCAGCTTCTCCCCCGTTTTATTCTCTAGTAGATCTGGAAATAAAGGAACCGTAGGATCTTCAACTTCTCTTTGAACGTGAAAGAAGTCTGTTCCAAAATCCTATCCAACATCAGGGAAACAATCAACTTACACCTTTGGAGGGCTCAAGATTTGTCTTGCCCGCCCAATGAGCAGATCATTCTCAATTCTTGGAAACTCCGCCTCACCCATTCTCTTCCAACTTCAATTCCTGGTCTCACAACTAAGAACAGTCCCTCTCATTGGGAGGCCCCACAAGACGGTTATCACAAAATAAACTTCGACGGAGCCTCCAAAGGCAATTTGGGTTCAGCAGGTTTTGGGGCCTCCATTCGCAACAGCAAAGGAGAGACCCTCCTCCTAACTACGAGGAACTTAGGGTATAACACTAAAAATGCGACTGAGCTTTGGGGACTGCTCAAATGACTCCAAGCGACCAAATACCAAGGGATAAACTTCCTTATAGCAGAAGGAGACTCGCAAATCATCATCAACCTCCTCTCCCATCTCCTAAATGGCACAGATCCGAAAAATATTTCCCCAATTTGGAGACTAATGAACGAGTTGATCAAAATAAAATCAATTCTTCAGCCCCAGTGGGTAATTATCCCCTCCCACATTCGAAGAAATGCAAACCAAGTGGCGGATAAGTTGGAAAATTTCGAGGTAGACTTGCAGGATGGAGACTTTTGTTGTTCCCCAGCCTCTTGTCCAAATCACCCCCTCGTTGTTGCTTGCTTAACCACAACTCATAGCAAGGACCAACCCCCGAATGGGGTGTCACCAGGATCATTGTACGCATGGACAAGTGGGCGGACACCTGGCCACAACCCACTCAACATCACACCATCGCAAACTGCACTCCCACCAAACATTTAAACCATGCATTCAACTCATTGATCAACGTACCCCCACATTCAATTTTTCACAGAGCCAGTTATGGCTATGGTGCTCCATCTCACAGAGGTTGTTAATGCGATGGGCTGGCCTCCTAACCAATCCCATCGCAAGCTCAGAATCAATGGTTTTTGTTCCGTGTCGGTGGATTCTATGGCTCATTCACACCCTTTGCCTCTCGCTCCTCGCAGTCACATATCCGTCTAATTTTTTCTTCTCCTCTAGTTCGATCTTATCCCTCCACTCCACCACCGATTCAAGTTCCTCCCTTCACTCCACCTCTAGTTCATTTTCTCCCCTCCTCTTCTGGTCTTCTTCCCAATGTTGCGACAACGAGGAAAATCAAAGCATGGAGAGGCTTGGTATACTGCGAGGGGCATAGGTTCGTGGGGTCAAGGTAGGCAATCTCCTCAGAACTTGCCTCGAGATCCTATACGTGCCTCCACTCCGAAACTCCCTCCTGGTCCTGCCACCACTCCGGAACTCCCTCCTCTATCCTCACTATGGGCTTGTAGAGTAGAGCGGTTTGATAGCTTTGGAAATTCCCTTGGTTTTGCACCTAAGCTCAGCGCAGAATCGTAGCCCATCCACCAGTCTCCACCCTGTCCCCCACTCCCTCTGCTCCCCCCAGTCTGACTACCCCCCTCTCTTCTTCCTCCTCCCCTATCCCTTCTTCTGCCTTCCCCCCTTCTTCTTTCGATGTTCCACCCACCCCTCCACTTCCTCCTGCTTGTTCTCGGTGCGATGGGATCTTGAATTTGCAGAATTCTCTGGAATTTATCCAGAGCTCAGTCATGGAAGTCAAGTGCGACATCAAGGAGTTGTTGAACAAGGATGAACGTCGGATTCATCGTGAGGAGTGCCTGGAGACTCTTCTTCATGCTCTCTGGCACACCACTCCAGACACAAGGATTCTAGCCAAGGACATTGCGCAAGACCTACAAAAATAACGGACATCAGGCCCTAGCTTCGGATGACTCCAATGTTATCAGGTTTCTCTGGTTTTTTATGTTTCCAGACAGTTTATTTTATTGGGTTCCAACCCTGTGAGGCATCCTAGCTTCTAGGCTTAGCACAATTTTGTTTTTTACAGTTTTTTGCAATTACATGGACAATTGGGAACTCTATGGACATGTGGCAGCCTTGGTTTCCCACCAGGGCGATGTTGCCATGATCTCTCGGTCTATTCTACCAACTGTAACTTTTGCACTCTAGCAGGTTTCAATATATTTTTCTAACTTACAAAAAAAAAAAAAATCTATTACAATTTGTATGCAATTAAATATTGCCAAATAAAAATATGACACACAATTATCTTTGACTTCCATAGATCTAACTCAACAATTATCATTAAGCCAATTTCTTGAAACTCTATTGTTTTTTGAATTCCAACTCATCAACATGGATTTTTATTATGAGGCCCATTTCAAATCCCAAATTTACTCTAATGAATAGGATTCAAGATGATGATGTCAACCACAAGAACAAATATTTTTGGAGGGAAAGGGAAAAAACTACTTTTTTAATCGTATTTTCAACTTATGTCCTTATAGGTTTACTCAAATTTCAAGTGTAGGCACCAGTTGGGTGAAAAATTAAGTTATGCATCCAATGAATACCTTCTCTACATATTTTTGATAGACCCACAATGAGATAAATTGGCAATATATGAAAAGAAAATTAAAAAACGTGTTTCTTGAGAATAAATACATTTTTTCATGTATTTCCAATTTATCTCATGGTGGGTATATTAAAACAATGCAGAGTGGGTACTCGTTAGATGCATAATACAATTATATATCCAATGAATTCTTATACTTGAAATTTGAGTAAACCTATAAGGAGATAAGTCAAAAATACAATTAAGAAAAAATAGTTTTCTTTCCTTCTCTTTAAAAATTCATAACTCTTATTTTATTATTTTAACTATTTTTTTATTATTTTCCTTAGGAGGCCCACTTTAGACCTCAAATTTTCCCTAATATAGTGGAGGTTGTTGAAGAAGTTGGCCCCAAACATGTTGTCCAAGTAATAATGAACAACATTGCAATTTATGTGGCAGCTACAAAACTACGATGTTACAAATATAAACCAGTTTTTGGACCTCGTGTGTTGCTTGTTGTATAGATATAACTTTGGAAGACATAGGTATGTTGGTTTGGATGCAGAATATTGTGAATGAATGCAAAAGAATAATCAAGTACACATACAATCATGCTTAGGTGTTGAACCTTATGAGAGAGTTCACAAAGGACAAAGTCATTTGCCTGACTATCACACACTTTGTAAACAAATTTTCTTTCACTCCATTCGGGGAAATTTGAGGTATAAAATGAGTCTCATAAGGAAAATAATAAAATAAGAGTTATGAATATTCAAAAGGAAAGGAAGAAAACTATCTTTTTTAATTATATTTTTGGTTTATCTCCTTTTCGGTTTTGCCAAGCTTCACCAATTTTTAACATGTTATCTAGTTTTGTCAAGTCCAAAACCGGTCGAGTTTTTACCAGAGCAAAGTCTCAAAACATTGCTTAAGACTCTAAATTGAGCCTTTATAATAAAGTTTGAACTTGTAGAAACTAGTTGACCCTTTGCGAGACTACAATTAGGTAGCTATCTTAATTAGATTTACTATTTGCAAATGTAGTTGTGTAGGACTCATGCACTAGATTAATTGAAACTATAGTAATTTTTCAAAAACCTTCCCTGATTTCAGAAGCTCAACAATTATTTGGTTGGTCAGCGCAATATCTCACAAATCCAAATCTGAAACATAATACTCAAAGTGTTGAGTCAATTTCAGGTTTGGGCTTGTTTCCATTTGTTGTTCTCACAGTAGTTGAACACTTCAACCATTGCATAAAGAATCTCAATTGTAGACTTCTTCAATTTATTCACTACACAATACCTAGACTCTATGAAGTCATAAGCACCCTGTGCAACATAATTGGCATCACATTGACACAATAAAGGTAGTATGTTTCTTTCTTCAACTGGCCAATGAACTAAATAAATTGTATATTGTTGACAAAGAATTCTTGGGACTAAAAGAGACATGAAGGCAGCCACGTCGAATCCCTAGCATCAAAAAATCCAAGACGATATACAAGGGTGGCACTTAAAGAATTAAGTCAACAAAAACCTGCAATGGTGGCACTTAAACTTCAATGTACTAACGAGTTGGGGCAAATTTTTCCTCCTTACCTTTCATTTCACGTGGCTCAAGACTTGTTATCCTAAAAATGAACGAATCTCATTAGACATCATTTTTGTCTCAAACATTTTAGAAGAAAATCAAAAGAATTAGTCACCACAAGAAAGTTTTTTAAAAAATAGAACATAACAATTATACAAGCAAATAGTCAATGTATGTTTGAGTGGTAAGGGAATCTCATGGACAAAGCGATATGGCATGCACAAAAATAATTGCAAAAATATTCAAAAAACATCAACTAATACCAATTTTGAATCCTCTAAAGAAATATGAAAACATCAAATAACCTTCGGCCAAAGTACTTTGTATTGTACATTCTAGTTATTTCTATTGTGTAATTTGTACATAAAACAAATAAAATTTCAGAGTAAATAAAACTATAATTTACTTATCATTTTTGACCTATCATACTCACAACAACAAATAATCTATAAAGAGAGAGTTGAACTAGCAATTGCTCCACAAGTTTTGAGGTCACTTACCACCATTGTGTAGGGTTACACCATATATTGTAAGGGGTCTCTAAGGACCATTCCATGACACATTGCAAGATGACACGTATGTTGATGTTTGGACAACATCGGGAAGACATTCTCTTAGAATAATAATTAATAATATAATTATTGATTATTAAATATCATATATAATAAGTAAATGATAATAATAAATAGTTATTGATTATTCAAGGGACACATCCTTTTATGGATGGTCACCATATGTTCCCTATATATGGAACACTCATCATTGTAATAATATATCGATCATATCTTATATGAAGAAAAACAACATGGTATCAGAGCATGATTGGGCTAACTCCCTCACAGGAGGGCCTAGGATCCTGAAAGAAAGTTGCTTCTTGTTTTAGTTGTGTGAAGTCTCTCGTGGTTGTGGTTGTGTGCATCGCAAAATCCCAATGGATCTAGGAAAGGAGAATACAATTTGTCGCAGACAACCAAAGCCTTGTTGACGAGTAAAACCTCATCATCTTTAATAGACTCGGTAGCAAACAATCCTCTGTTGCATCCATTCTTTGTAATCTTGATCTCCACTGCCCCAACGAAATCGACGTTCGGGACAGGGACTTTTTAATTTTCTTGTAATTCCTGCTATGGATTCACCAATGTCAGAATATTGCATGCACGTTTGGAGAAAAATGGTCGCATTATGTTGCTTCATGGGTTTGGAATAAATCTGAATAAAATTATATGTGGCTTTATATTTTCCCAGAGCCATGAGCGATTCAACTTTGAGAACATTAGAGATTTTGTTCGAAGGTTCCAACTGCCAAGATCTATTTGCATCACGCAACGCTTTTGCGTATCGTTTCAGTTCAATGTATGCATGACACCTATCAGAGAGAAACTTGAATGCATGTTTCAACTTCTGTTCATGTCCAATATATCTGGAGAGGCCGTAGAGTTGGGATCTGGTGTAATTTCGAACACATTTGTTCCATTTTTTTTGTGAGAGTGATCCCCATCGCCAAACCACTGCTCGAATTTTGCATTGATTGTATCAGTTACATTTGAAGGTAAAAAAAAAAACTCTTGACCCTTTCAACGGACAAAGGATTGTCCATGCCAATGAATATGAAATTGTTCTTGCTTTTAACTAGGCGAGACTCATTGACAACAATTTTCATTCCCTTGGGATAAAAAAAAATTGGTGAACGTTTGATTAATTGATAAGGGATCTGAAGAAACAATATAAAGAGTAATGACATCCTCAATATCGGCCTCTTTCATAACAGTATGGATATTCCCAAATTTGAAAGGAACAATGCGGAGTTTTCCATACAAAACTGTGCATTCATTGAGGTTCTCAACAATCAAATTTCTCAGATGTACCGGAAAGGGTCCTGTGTGGACTAGTAGGGGAGAATGTAGACTTCATCATGGTGTGCCTCAGATGGTCAGATGAAGGAACCAAGACATTGGTTTCACGAGGGAACCTCGATATGTCTTGTGAGACATTGGTTCCATGAGGGAACCTCGATATGTCTTAAACATTGGTCTCACGAAGGAACCTCGATATGTCAAGTATGGTCGATGATGACTTAGTGTGATCATCCCTAAGGGAACAAGTTGATAGTATGTTTTGAGATCTACTTGGAGAATCTGTAAATGTGATGGTTAAATACATAGGGAACAAAAACATGGTTGTGTGGCAGTAGCCATTTTGGACCAAGGTTCTCCTAGAAAGAGGGAGCCAGTTGGCTCATGTAGAGAGGCATACATGGAGATCAAGACCTTCCAACATGGCGTCAAAGAGAGACATTACCAGACATAATGCTCAGAGACATGAAGTCTCTAGGAGCAGTATACCTCCAGGACTGGATCATACCAGATAGAAGAGATAGTTCCAGTGATCATGGATACAACCAGTCCAGACCAGTTGTAGCACAATTATGGTGTTAGATCCAGTAGAGGAGGCCAACACATTATGATACTCAGAGGGAGAAGGTGTAGCATTCCCAGTACATGATTCTAGCCATGAGATGTTGAGGAAGCAAGCATGGAAGCAGTTCCAGTGTATGTAGAGGCACTCCTAGAGAGGGAGGCATTACCACATTCAGAGGGAGCATAAATTGAGTTCCCTCCAGAGAAGGAAGAAGAGCTACCTTCAGTGTCAGAGGGAGCAGAGATAAAGGAGGAGGTAGCCTTTAGGACATCTAGAGGATCTCACATAGAGATTGATAGTGAGAGACATGAAGAGATGGTGCCTTCTCCCCTTCACCCTCTAGCAGTTCAAAGGGAGACAATTGAGCCTATTGATCCAATTGATATCGTTGATCCTATAGATCCAGTTGATGTTCCCAAAGATATTGCAGTAGGTCGAAAGATCCCTGCATGGGATCGTCAAAATCTGTAGGTGGCAGAAGGACATGCAGCTCCTAGTGCTACCTTCCGAGAGAACAAGAGACCTCAAAGATATATGTTCTATGTCGAAGCTATGAGCCACATCATTGATTCTAAACCTTCATGTTATGAGGAGGCATATAGTCAGCCAATATGGAGAGATGCCATGATGGAGGAGTATCAGTCCATCATGAAGAATGATGTGTGATGTGTGGGATATTGTTCTGAGACATGAAGATAAGTCTGTAGCGACTTCTAAGTGGATCTATAAGATCAAACACATAGCTGATGGGAGCATCGAGAAGCATAAAAGTGAGATTTGTTGCTAGATGATTCTCTCAGGTGGAGGGAATAGATTATCAGGAAACATTTCCTCCTATTGCTCGATACAATTCTATCCGGATGATTATTTCCCTTGCAGCATCCATGGGTTGGAAACTACATCAGATGGATGTGAAGACAACCTTTCTCAATGGATAAATTGAGGAAGAAGTATACATCGAGTAGCTAGATTGTTTCGTGATACATGAGAAGGAGTCTCATGTGTGCAAGTCGAAGATGGCCTTGTATGGACTCAAGCAACCACCTAGATCTTGGTATGAAAGGATTGATGGACACCTGATGATTTTTGGGATTCATCAAAAGTGTTGTCGATCCCAACTTATACTACAAGATTGTTAATGGTGAGTCCTTGATTTTGGTCCTCTTTGTTGATGATTTATTCATCACCGATACAGAGAGCCTTATTATTGAATGCAAGTATGCATTGGCCTCTAAGTTTGAGATGAAGGACCTTCGTATGATGCACTACTTCTTGGGACTAGAGGTGTGGCAGAGAACTGATGAAATCTTCCTAAGTCATGGGAAGTACACAGTTGATGTTGAAATAATGTAACTGTGAAGAGCATTCTTATTATTATTTTGTTATTGGATTAAATCCCCATTGAGGATTAATCATGTCATTATTATTATTGGATTAAATCCCCATTGAGGATTAATCATGTCATTATTATTATTGGATTAAATCCCCATTGAGGATTAATCATGTCATTATTATTATTATTATTATTGGATTAATCCCCATTGAGGATTAATCATGTCGGTAATTGTATAAGGACCAAATACCCTTTTGCGGATTGGTCATCGGACAATTACAAAGTGCAAAATAAGAAGTCGGCCCCAGCAGTTATAATGGAAGGCCCAAAATTAATTAAAGGTGGGTATACCCACCCAGAGTGAGAGGTCGGCCCTGCCAGATGGTGACCCTTCACACGTGCTAGATTGATATAAATAAGAGGCTAGCGCCTCACTTCTTAGACACACTTCACTTGCTCATTCTCTTATGAGGCAAGTTGCATTTACAAGTTGGAGAGAGGAGAAGAAGGGTGGCGCATCTCTTGAGGAGGATTTTTCTGTATTGGTTGAGTTATCTCTTGAACATTGCATAAGCTATTTATGATAAGGAAGTTTTGCTGGGTTTTCTTCCCCTGGAGGGTTTCCCAGGATAAATGTTGTGTCTCTTGTGGATGTGTATTTCTCAGTGATCTTGTTCTTATTATGCTCTTATCTTATGAAATGCAAAGAACTATAATAATGGCATAAACATTAACAGTTGAGATATTGAAGAAGCTTGGGATATTGAACTTGAAGCCTGTGGCTACACCAATGGTGACGAATATGAAGAAACTAAGTGTGTCTTCTTCTAATTCTAACGAAATTGATCCGACTTTGTATAGAAAATTGATTGGATAATTGATGTATCTGGTTAACACCGGACCAAATATTTGTTATGCAGTGAGTGCACTTAGCCAGTTTATAAGTCATCTGAGATAGACACACTGGATTGTTGCAAAGCATGTGTTGAGATACTTTCGAGGCACAGTTGGACATGGTCTAAGATATACTTCCAATATTGATATGATATGGCAGGAATATATTGACTCTGATTGGGCAGGGAGCGCAGTGGACAGAAAGAGCACCTTCGGGTGTTGCTTCACTTTGGGATCTTCCATGGTTTCATGGTGTAGCAGGAAACGAACTTATGTGGCTTTGAGCATAGCAGAAGTAGAGTACATTGCATTAAGTATGTCATTATGTGAAGTAGTGTGGCTTCGCAAGCTCCTTGCAGATTTATCCAAACATGTGTTGAATTCCACCATTATTCATTATGGTAACCAAAGTTTGTGAAGATCTCAAAGAATCTAGTGTTTCATGACAAATCGAACCACATTGAGATCAAGTACCATTACATCCCAGACATGGTGCAGAGGAAGGAAGTATTGGCATTGTACCTTCCTACAGATGAGCAGGTTGTTGATGCTCTTACCAAATCAGGATGAAGTTCAAATTCTTCTGTGACAGACTTGGTGTGGCATAGAATGTCTCCCACGCTGAGAGGGAGTGCTGATGTTTGCAGCTTCCTGAGACATTCTCCAAATCATACACCTCTGTGACTGAGTTGAGTTGATCTGTGATGACACTTATCTGAGAAGGGATAAGTGGGACACTTTTTTGAGAAGGGATAAGTGTGTTTGGGCTTATAGCCCAACGTCCCTTGTCGAGAGCACATGAGGACATGTCAAGAGAGTTGACCCTAGTGTTTCTAGAGGGTGTAGCCTCTAGAAGTCCACATGGGAGTGCCATGTGTGACAAGCATTCTCCAGATCGTACTCCTCTGTGAATTGAGTTGAGTTGATCTGTGAGGACAATTATTCGAGAAGGGATAAGTGCATTACGGCTTATAGCCCAACGTCCCATGTGGAGAGCACATGAGGACATGTCAAGGGAGTTGACCCTTGACATCACACACTATGGGAGTTGATCCTAGTGTTTCTAGAGGATGTAGCCTATAGAAGTCCACATGGGAGTACCATGTGTGACAAACCTTTTGCTACTATGGTGGTTGTGTACCACTGATGGAGACTGCGTGCCTTTGTACAATAGTTGTGTACTACTATGGAAAGATACTTCCCTAGCTAAGAGGGAGTATTGATGTTTCAGCATCGGGCATAACTTCTCCTAGACTGGGCTACAAACCAAGGGAGATAGGATAGATTTATCATAAAGGTGCACTTGTGGTAAATGGGCCCAAACGTAGTCCTTCCTTGATCATGACAAGGAATAATATGGACTTGACATGCTTGAAGTGCTTTCCAAGTGTTAGTTAGCATCAGGATGACATTCACTCACAGGTGTGTGCTTGTGATCTAACATTTGAAAAAATAGTATTTTTTAGTGGATGCCCTCATGAGAAATTTATTGGGTCTCTTAGCCTTGTTCACACTCATACATGCCACACTTGTTGAGTATTTCTTCGCCTTGGCACATATGTTCATGAGGTGATTGAATTTGCACATTTTTTTACAGTTTGTTATGCATGTGCCCTATCCATTTGTCCATTTTCACACTAACCTTAACCACTTTTCAACTCATTTGTTGACTTCATCTTCTTGGCACTCTATGCTAGGTGGTACACTCCACTAGAATGTCCACCTATTGTTGAATAAATTATTTTCATTGATGTCAAAGGTAAGTATTCAAATATAAATATTCAAAGGAAATGTGACTTCAAGAAATACAACGTGGAAGTGGATTAGAAATGAAGTTACGTGAAAGTGGATTAAATATGAAGTTATGTGAAAGTGGATTAAAAAGTAAAAGTGCATTAAACATGAAATTATGTGAAAGTGGATTAAAAATTAAAAGTGAATTAAAAAGTGAAAGTGGAGTAAAAGTGCACATGGTACTTGCACGTGGTTTTAAAACCCTGGTGGTATTGCCTAAGGTATGTTGAAAAGTAAATTTAAAAAAGGGAAATTAATTATTTAATTAATGAAGGTCATGTATTTCCAAATGTACGATGACTTTTCATGTAAAGTTAATGGTAAAGTATAAAAGGAGAATAGGATTGTGAGAAATATGGTGTGGGTGAAGAGCGGAAATGTGATATTTACATATGAGAATATAATATGAGAAAAGATTGAATATTATTTTAAAAAGAGAGACTGATGAAGTATGTGACGATCCAGCTAATAGATCTTGCAAAAGCAAAAGGAACAGGCATCTAGCAGATCTGAAAAAATCAAAAGGAGTGAGTGCCAAGTTGATCTGGCAAAAAAAGAAGTAGCGAATGTAGAGCAGATCTAGCGAAAGAAGAAGTAACGAGCGCAGAACGGATTTGGTGAAGACAGAAGTGACAAGAAAAATAGTGAAGGAAATTCATATGACGAACTTGTAAGTAGGATGGTGCCTCCAAAACAAACAGTTGTGGGAATTGGTGTCTCAAGTAGGTCAGTGCCTACAAACAACAGAGGGGATTGAAGTCTCCAGTGGATCATTTCCTACAAACAATAGAGGAGATCGGTGTATCTAGTAGGTTGGTGCCTAGAAACAACATAGGGGATCGGTGTCTCCCATAGGTCAGTGCCTACAAGCATCAGAGGGGATCAGTGTCTCCAGTAGGTTGGTGCCTACAAACATTTGTAACAGTAGGTTGGTGCTTACAAATTTATAAAAATATTTTTTTGTGGTTTTCTCCCAAAATGGTTTCCACGTAAGATATGATGTCTTCTAGTTGTAACATCTATGTGATTGCTTCATTATGGTTTATGAATGTTAAAAAAAATAGTGTTATATTGATTCACCCTTCCCCCTCTTAGTATAAGTGTGTGCCCAACAATTGGTATCAGAGTTAGTTCCTTTAGAGCAGTCTAACCACTCAAAGGTAGATCTCAGGAGCACACATGCCCAGTTAGGGAGGTTTCTCTACAAACAGAGCCCGGTTGTTTAACAGAATAAACTATGCCTTATGGAGTATGTTAGCACTAGAAGTCTCGCCTAGACTATTGTAGGTGTGAACCTAATACCCATCAGAAACATTGTAGGTTTGTTAAAAATAATAATGTTTTCAATGTGTAGCAAATGGGTGAGACACTCGGTTTAGAATATCAACACAGAACCTCCATGAAATACACACCAACAAGCAAGGCTTGAAAAGCTTCATATCAATGTTTAGAAATATCAAATGGGAAGATGGAAGACTTAGCAGGAAATATTAAATACATGCATCATGTTACATCAGGCAGTTCTGAAACACATATAGCATAAATATCATTAAATAGGAACCTCCTAATCAATAAAAGAGCACTTTGATAATACTTGCATCAATTACAAATAATAAATCATTTATTGTAGTAAGGAACAAGCATAAGGATGAATCCTTCATCAACAACTAGCATCAAAGTGAGATAGAAACACAAATGTGACAGTAGGAGAAGAAATTGATCATTCATTATTAAAGATTCTTGAATCTGATATATACAGTCTGGAAACTTTGTTACAGTTGAAAAATAAAGATAAGAGTATCATTATAAAACCATTCGAACCCTCTCATAGAGTTACAATACATATTAAATAGCAAAACATCCAAAAAACTCTCTAGAATCCACCACCTAGCTTCTACATAGGATCATGTGCCTAAAAGAGGCGTGGCACTAGGTGCACAACAGAAATCTAACAAGATTGTTATATTTCAGGAAAATGTTGGCATCATTGAATGCAACTGTTGAGAACTTGTTGCATGTGGTTTAACTGAAGGTAAATCCTTGAGGCAGGTGGCCCTTGATGTTCAATTGATTCTTGCGGAGCTTATTCGAACTCAGTCTGACATCTGGCAGTCTTCATCAGCTCAAAAATTCTTGTGACAACCAATTCGCAATACATGCACTACAAACTGTCCCAAAACAACCAGTTCGCAGCGCCTTTGACAGCACGCGTTGAGAACTTTCCTGTAGGTGCGTTTTTACATTCAAAATTGATTTCAACTGTTAAAACTTGTATAAAAAGTTGGGAAACCTTTTTAGAACCTGCTACAATCTTCTGGAACACGAAATAACCTGTGCATAAGTCATATGAATATGGTAACAGCAGTTTAAGACAAAAATCATTGCTCAGGGTTATAAGTATGTGTATAAAATAAACCATGGAAAAAAGTTGATGTTGATGTAGAAATGATGTCATGTATTCATCTTTTCCCGGTGCTTCTTCTAGTAGCCACACGAGCTAACATATCCAAAAAAAAAAAATCTATCTGCTCCTTGAATGGTTGCAATTATGCTTTCAACGTCTTGATTTCAGCTTGGCAAGCTATTTTCTGCCTATACACATTCTTCATCTGCCTATGCAAAGGTAAGGATCTCTTAGCCATATATCTTGCTTTATCAATAGTTTCTTCATACAAATCTAAAGTATTCTTCAGCTTGATTCGGGCCTCCAAGTTTTCCTCCTTCAATTTTTTTTCTTTTCAGCTCTTATATCTTTAAGTTGTCTCCTGAGTCTTTTGAAAGTAGGATTACTTTCATGAAAAGGGGAGTTGATCTCAATAATATATATTGGTTGCTTAGAAGGCTAAGTTTTATCCTTTAGATGAGATGATTCTTTTGATGTACCCTCTTCCACGGGAATATGTTGCTTAGTTGTTGATCTGGTGAAAGGTCTTCTAGGCTTGACCGCTTCTACAACAACAGGTGGAGAAAAGACAAGATTCTTACCCTTCAGAATCCTTACTTTACTAGATGATGTCTCCATAGGTGCAGGTTCTACCACAAGAGAAACTTCTCTATCAGGGGGTTGTGAGGGACCTTCAACCATTTTATCAGTAGACTGAATGGACCTATCCCTTCTGGTCATCTTCCTCTTTTTACTTGACTTTGAGTGCACAATATGCTCAGGAGGAGTAGGTGTTTGTCTTTTTTATTGTGGTGTGTGAGCAACATCTGGCTGAAAGCTTGATGCAACTAGGAAAACCTACCAATCAGTATTGGTCTTCTTCAACTATTCCAATACTAGCATTTTGATTAAACCAGAGTGAAAAACACTAGCATCCACTTGCTTGGGTTTAGCTTGGACTCTATCTGACATTTTCCCAATACTCTTGAACAGATAAAAGGGTAGGTTCATGAACTCTTTCCCGGTAAAATGTAGTAGTAATCTGATATGGTATTGATAAACCATATTAAACATGCCTTCACAAGTGAAATACCTCTGAATAACTCTGAGCATTTTGTCAAAATACTCCAGCATATGACTTCTTGGCACTCCCTTGGATAGGTTGTCTCCTTGATATTCAAGTTTTAGGAATTCCTTGGAGAATGTAGAATTCAAAGACATGGCTTTAAACCATTTTTCACCACGAGAAGGTATCTCTATGGTTGTAGAAATAGATTGCTCTAAAACTTCAAACTTCAATGCACCCACCTTAGTCTTTGTCCCACTGAAATTGAGTGAAAACTGCTTAGCAACCTCAGGATTCCCTCTTTGCATTTTCTCACAAAAAAACCAGGCAGCCCACTCTCTGAAATGCTTCCTTGAAAAATGGTTCATAATTTATAAGTTGCAGGTCATGGGGCTCAACCCTAACAATTTCTCCCCTTTTGTGAACCTTCTTACCTTGTTGACTATCCATGATATCTACTTGAAAATCCTTTACCATTTTATAACAGTTGTTATCATATGTATGATGAAAACAGGAAGATTTAGGGTTTTTTATTTGAATTTTTCACAATTTAGGATTTACTGAATGAAGTATTCATGTACAGCAACAATGTGAGAATGAAAGGACTGCAAGTAGGAGATAAGAGGAAAGAAAATATTCATAAACTAGATGAGGCTGCAATCAAGAAAAAATTCATGGCAATTATGTGTAAAACAGAGGATTTGCAACGCAATCCTTCAGTTTGCAACGCACAGTCAAGTTTGCAGCGCACAATCTTAGACTAGGTTTTAATGAAAGAGGTTTGGAAATTCCCAAGTTTGAAAAGGAAGATGACATTGAAAAAAGATAAAACATCGGACCTAAGTGAAAGAACAGTCAGTGAGGGTTTTGTCAAGTGAGAAAACAGAGGGTTCGCAATGCCTTCAATGCATATAATTTGTAGCACTAACAAGAAATTGCAGTGGATAAGGTCATGGCTACAAGAATTGGCTGCAAATTGATCTTATTGGTATAAATAAGGAAACTTGGATTTGCAAGGTCTTAAGATACAAACATTGTAGGTTTTTTATCATTGAAAGAAATTTGCAACACAAATGCTATGCAACTATTTGCAGCACGCAGAAAAATCACGACGACTAAATTACAGTATAATAAACCTCCAGACAACGCAATTGATTATTAAACAGGGTACCTAATATATCTAAAGCTTCAACTGTTATCTCATGAGTTAAACTAGCAGTTTCTTGGAAGATTTTAATCCACCTTCATCTGCTACAGGCAATCCGCAACGCCATAATTCAAACCAATTTGCAGCACGCTATATTCAAATTGAAAAACCTGCCTCGAAACCAACTTGAAGAACATGATGAATAAATTGCACTGAAAACAATAAGATACCATTTGCCATGTTTTCGAAGCATAATGATATGTGATTAGTGCATGAGGTACTTTGTTGATTTGTTGTGAACTTTCAGGTGAGTTTGCAGCAGGTTGACTTGACACATGATTTGACCCTCAAACGGTTAAATACGACATAAGGAACCTTTGCACACCCATTTTGAGACAAGACACATGACAATGATGAGTTTTAAGACCAAGGGTGTGACTAATACTTACCCCTATTTATCTCATGATGATGACCACTATCATGACACCAAAACTCTTACATGGACTAAGGTCAAATTTATTTACTCATGAAATAATCAAACATAATTTATTGACGTAATACATGACTCAAAACCTAAAATAAAAATACCCTATGACTCAAACCTAGAAACTTAAAAAACTTGACCCCTATACATCTAACAGAGTATAAGAATGAGAACATATTCAATGGCCCTTGGTTTTGATATTTGGAAATCAGTCATGATTGGTTATACATCCCCAACAACTCCACCAACAAATAAGACCAAGAAAAAGGCTAGTGAAAATGATGCAAAATCCATGAATGCCATCTTCTACAATCTCTCATAATCAAAGTTTGTTAAAGTAATGCATTGCAAATGAGCGAAAGAAATTTGGGGCAAACCTCAAAACATCCATGAAGGTGATGACAAGGTCAAGAAGAATAAGCTCCAAACTCATAGTAGACAGTTTGAGAGTCTGAAGATGAAAGACGAAGAAAATGTTACATCCTATCTCCTCCATGTGGACAAAACTGTCAACACCATTAGAGGACTTGGTGAAACAGTTGCAGAACCAATGATTGTGCAAAATATGTTGAGGTCACTCTCCTTAATATTTAGTGCCAAACCATTGAGAAAATAAAGGATCTTGATAAATTAAGAATGGATGAATTGCATGGGATCCTCGTTGCATATGAAATGAGGACTTGGAAGGAAAAACCATCAAAGAAAGAAGTAGTTTTCAAATCCTCAAAGAAGATGAAGAACAAAGAACACAAATCAAGAGATTATTCCAGCTGTGAATCAGATGCGGAGGAAGCAAATTTTGTGAAAAAACTCAAAAATGGATTTGGAAAATACAAAGGTAAGTTTCCCTTTAAATGCTTTAACTGTGGAAAAGTTGAAGATTTTGTTGTTAAGCGTCCATATGCAAAAAACGAAAGTAATGATAATGAAGAAGACTATAATGTAAAGAGAAAACATCATCAACACAAAAATAGCCACAAATAGGAAAAGCATGAAAAGAAGAAGAACTCTTGTAAGCAGAAAAAGAGTCTCTACTCAAAAGGGGTCAATGACTCATTTGAAGAAAGGAGTGAAAGGAGTTTCGATAGTGATAGAGAAGAAACTCTGTTTATGGCAATCGAAACAAATATTGATGAAGACAAAGAAACAATGGATTCAAAAGAAGAGGAAAATGTTGAAACAGATGGAGAAGTGGATCTTGACGAAGAACGCAGGTGTGCCTTAAGTGAAATAAAGAAGCTGAGAAAAAACAATTTGAAACAAAAAAGTAGCTACAGAAATATGAAGAAGAAGATTGTGATTCAAAAGCCAAAATGTCACAAAGTCTTGAAGAATAAAAAAATATTATCATAACCCTAAAATTTCAATTAGAAGAGGCAAGAAAAATAGAAGAAATGAGAATTCAACTAAAGGAACATGAAGAAAATTGTGAGAAGCTAGAAGCTGAACCTTTTTCCTTGAGAAAGGATTTGGAAAAGTCAATTGTTCAATTGAACAGAAGCTTGAAGTTTGAAAAGAGTGTCAAAACTTTAGATCATATCATCAACCGTCAAAGGTCGCCATTTATTAATATGGGTCTTAGTTATGATAAGAGTTAGATGACCACCAAAGAGGATCCAGAAGCTATAGGTCCATCAAAGAAAGTAAATGAAGAAAAATCTAAAAGCTATAATGATGTACTCAAAAGTTTCATAAATGATGAAGACAACAAGAAGACAGAAAATAATGTTCCATGGAAAATTGGCATTTCTCCTAAGGACAACAAGGATAGATTCAAAAGATCTTTCCCACTAAGGCGACCTCACATGAACTGGTACCAAAATTCTTTCTTTGGCTATTGATTTTGTTGTAATCATTTTGGTCATAAAGTAATATATTGTAGAACACATACAAGAAATAATCATGTATGGAACAAAGACATAAATGCTTACAGATTCACAAACATAAACTATAATTCAATTGCCCAATTATTTGATTACAATGTTGTATGCTATAAATGCAAAAACTATGGGCACAAAGCATGTTTTTGTAGAAGTGACCTTGTGGAAACTCCTAGACAAAACAAGGATGTGGATACCCTTTTCAAACAAAAGAAAGAACTCATAGGAGTTTGGAAAATGAAGCATGAACAAGAAATGCAGAAAAAGGATGAATCTATGCAGAAAAAGGACAAATCTATGCTTATGCAAACTACCCTTCATGCTCAAAACAAAGGAAACCAATAGTACATTGACAGTGGATACTCAAGCCACTTGACAAGTGACAAGAGCAATTTTCTCACTTTGAAAGAAGTTAACAGAGGTAGTGTGACATTTGGAAGTGATGCTACCACAAGGATAGCTAGAAAGGTACTCTAAGTCTCAATAATGGAAATATTAAAACAAAAAATGTCTTGTATGTTGATGGTTTGAAACACAGTCTTCTCAGTGTTATTCAAAAGTGTGATCAAGGACACAATCTCACATTTAATTCTCAAGGTTGTAAAATAAGGAAGGAAGGCTCACGAAGATTAGTGGCAAGTGCATATAGAACATCAAATAATGTATATATCCTCAATGATATTCAGGGAGAAAAATGTTATATGTGACAAACAGATGAAAGTTGGTTATGGCATAGAAGAATGGGTCATATGAACTTTGGTAATCTAGTAAAATTCTGCACTAAACAAGCAGTGAGAGACATGTCAAAGATTGTCAACCCTTCAAACACTCTCTACAAGCAATGTCAGCATGGAAAACAAACAAGAACAAGTTTTAAATCAAATGAGTACTCAACAACAAAGCCATTGGAACTCATTTATAGAGATATTTGTGGACATACAAAAATACAAAATCTACAAGGGGAAAATTACTCCATGTTTCTCACTGATGATTATTCTAGAATGACATGGGTTACCTTCCTAAAAGAAAAATCTAAAGATTTTGAGAAGTTCAAAACATTCAAAGCCTTAGTTGAAAATGAAACTGATTTGAAAATCAAGTGTTTGAGATCACACAAAGGAGGTGAGTTTATCTCAAATGAATTTAAATAATTTTGTGAGACTCATGGGATAAAAAGAAATTTCTCAACTGTAAGAAATCCACAGCAAAATGGAGTGGTAGAAAGAAAAAATCGAACTGTACAAGAGATGACAAGAACAATGTTGAATGAAGCCAAGCTATTAGACAGGTTTTTGAGAGAAACAGTCAACACCGCAGTTTACATTCTGAATAGAAGGCAAATCAGAGTCAACAACAACAAAACACCTTATGAATTATAGAAAGGTAGACCAGCAATAGTTAAATACTTCAAAGTTTTCTGAAGCAAGTGCTACATAAAGAGAGATGATGAGGATTTGGAAAAATTTCACTCCAGAGTTGATGAAGGTATATTTCTCAGTAATTCATCAAGAAGCAAAGCTTGCAGATGTTGCAATACAACATTACAGAAAATCGTAGAGAGTTCCAATGTAAAAATTGATGAAGCAGGGAACTAGAAGATGAAAACACAAGTAAATATTCAAGCATATGGGTCAGGATGTAAAGAAGAAAAAGAGGAAGAAACCAAATGCTAAGATACAAAGACACCATCTAGATTTGTCTAAAAGGATCATTCGGAAAATCTAATACTTGGGATAAAGATACGGGAGTTCAAACTAGAAGAAGACTAGCTACCAGAATATGCAAACTTATCCTTGCTATATAATAGAGCCCAAGAATTTTACAAAGGCCATCGAAGAAAAACATTGGATTGGATTGATGTTATGGAAGAAGAGCTTAATCAAATTGAGAAGAATGAAACATGGGAACTTGTTCCAAGGCCGCCAGATTAAAATGTAATTGGCACCAAGTGGGTTTTTAGGAACAAGTTGAATGAAGATGGGTAAGTAATAGGAAATAAAGCAAGATTGTTTGTAAAGGGTATGCTCAAGTTGAAGGTATTGATTTCGAAGAAACATTTTCCATGGTTGCTAGACTATAAGCTATCATAATGTTTTTGGCATTTGCATGTTTCAAGAACTTCAAAATCTATCAAAATGGATGTCAATTCTACCTTTCGCAATGCCAATTTAGAGGAAGAAGTATACATTGAACAGGGAGAAGGATTCTTATTATCATAAAATAAGGATCATGTGTGCAAACTAAAGAAAGCACTTTATGAGATAAAACAAGCTCCCACTGCCTGGTATTCAAGACTTGATAAATACATACAACAACAAGGCTTCAAAAGAGGAATTGTTGATAGTAATCTCTACATCAAGACAGTAGCAAAAAATCAATTGATTGTTGTGGTCTATGTAGATGACATTATTTTTGGAGGCAGTATGAAAAAAATGTGCCAAGATTTTGTTGATATTATGGTAGTCACGGGAGGTATTTACCTCCACGTGTAACCCTGACGAGAATAGAATATTCTAGGAAGCAAGAAGAAACCCTAAAGCATTGAACATAACCCTAAAAGACAAGTCGGCTCAAGAAAATGTTTAATATTAAGTATTTAGTCTCCAGAATGAGAAGTCGGCCCATACAACTCAAGAAAACAGTATAAATACAAGTAGTCAGACCTTACTTTGTACATTGCAGCTCGAAATTTCAGCAATGAAGAAGTGCACTGCAGAAATTGGGCAAGTGCGCAAGTCTGGGGAGCAGTTGCAGCCGACAGCGGCTGCAATCTGTATTCCTGGTTTAGGCTCGGACTTTCCATTAGTTATGGTTGGACTTTCTAATCAGTCTTGGTTATCTTTGCTTGATGCATTAGCCTTGGTTGGCTATTGGTTTGCTTCCACAATCATTCTCTGTCAAGGTTAACATGTTCGGGGGTGGCTTCGGCCTATGGTTGGGTGACAATATTGTTATATTGTCTATGGTTAAATGATCACATCCATTAATTTATAACAGGTTATGGGCCCACACTATCTTCAGACAGTCTAACCACTGGAAGATAGATTGGGAGCATTTGCTCAGTTACAGTTGCAGTTGCAACCAGTTTTCGTTGCAGCAACAAAAACCTAACCCTCTTGTTGAGGCACCTTAAGTGAAGAGATTGACATAATTTTTTGATAGACAAGTGTGCCCTAGCCTAGCGCATCTCCTGGTACTCTCAGCAAGCCAAGACGTCAAGTTTGAGTTTTTGGTCAAAGTCAAAGGTTGACCAAGTCAAAGCAGTTATGAATTACTCTATGAAGTCAAAAAACAAGTTAGAAGGGGCTTCTAACTTCAGAGCGTGGAAGACAAGGATTGACCTCATCCTTGCCAAGAATAAAGTTTTGGACATCGTGAAAGGAAAGATCGTGGAACCACAATTCGAAGAAGGAAAAGAGAAGGAACCTCATAACGTTGTAGTTAAGGAGAAGTTCAAAGACAATGACATCAATGCCATGAGTATCATAGTGGACTCTATAAAAGACCACTTGATACCCTACATATCCCATCTTGACTCATCTAAGAAGATGTATGATGCCCTAACAAAACTCTTTTCAATCAGAAACATTGGACAAGTAATGAGTTTGAAGAATGAGCTCTGTGACATGAAAATGAATAATGATGACAACATAACATCATACCTTGTGAGAATCTCTCAGTTAAGAGACCAACTACAAGCTATTGAATAGATCATTTCAGAGAAGGAACTGGTAATATAGTACTCAATGGTCTTCCCAAGACATGGGATGCATTTTCCGCAAGCATGAACACTAGGAAGGAGTATCCCACATTTGAAGAACTTTGGACTTGTGCACAAGAAGAATCAAGGTTTAGTGCAAAAGAGAAACCCAAAAGAAATACAATGATCAAGCCTTCACAGCAAGGTTCAAGAATTTCAGCATTAAAGAGAAGTTTGGCTCCAGGAAGAAACCAAATCAAGAGAAAGATATGTCAAAAATGCAATGCTTCAATTGTCAAAAATATGGTCACTACAAGAATCATTGTCTCGAGTTAAAGAAAAGGAAGGAAACACATGAAGCACTAGTTGTCGAAGAAAGGGAACCCTCAAAGAAGGCCAAGCAGGAAAAAATAGACTTCTTCTTCTAAGACAAGGTAACAATATTCTGTACATACCATGCTTACATAATTTATGTACATATATTGCATATCTATTTCTTTAGAAGATAAGATGTTCAAAGAGAAACAATACCTATGGAAGAATGTCAAGATAAGGATTGTTATCATGATGACTACAAGTCAACCAATACACATGAAAAGATGAAGTACATCGACAACCCTTAGTAACAATTCATGTGGAAGCTATTAACATAAGTAACACCTGCAAGATAAGCCGAAATCAGAATCAAACTTGAAGAAATCTAGAAGAAGTAAAAACAGAAAGAAGTTAGCATTCAAGAGGAAATTAGAAAAAGACTCGTGACACTTTGCAAAAGGAAATAAAGATGTAGATGGAAGCGTGGACTCTCTTAGATGGAGGGAGTCGATTATATAATTCCAAAAGAAGAGCATGCATTCATGCATGGAAGAAGGATTAGAAGGGAGCTAATCCTAAATGATATGATCCATCGAGGATTATGAAGTATATGTCCATGTTTCAATTGAAAGTAGCAGCCATGATAAACAGTACGTTTTCAGTTTGACTCTAGAAGAATTCTTCTTCGAAAAGAAGCCTTAAAGTATCCCTAGTTGTCCATCCACATCCATGATCCTATAATGAAAGGAAGAAGTTGGAATCTTCAAGGCATGGAATCTATAGAAAACTCCATGGACCCAAGAGCTAAAGAGAAACATAAGGAAGAACATGAATATTCCAAGAGAGAAAGAAAATCCAAAACAACTAGTCATTATATCGAGAATCACAAGACTACCAGCTTGGTTTGAACCCACTAGAAGCAATCAAGCAGAAGAAATGGAATTTGTGATGAAGAACAGTGTATGAAAGACTTATGAATGGAAGCATAGCGAAATTCATAACAAAAGGTTCTCCCAGATGAAGGGAGAAGACTATGATGATATCTTGATCCAGTAACCAGACATACCTCTACTTGAGCCATTATATCTTCTGCAACATCCATGGGTTGGAGCTTACATCAGATGAATGTAAGGATTGTTCTCCTCAACAGAGTAACTGAACAAAGAAGTGTATATAGAGAAACCTCAAGATTTTGAGGTATACCAGAAAGAGACCCTTGTATGCAGATGGAAGAAGATCTTGTATGGATTCAAACAACTTGGTTCAGAGCCTCCAATGCACAGCAGAAGCGTGGTGAAAACTTTCTATAACAAAGATATTGTATCAAAATGGTTACTCAGAAGTCCATGATGATGGATTGCTAATCCATGACAAACTCTCATGATGACAGAAGAAGTGCCACCTAGATATGTTCCAGTTTGAGCCTTGCAACGATGTTATGAGCTAGCAAGAAACAAAAGAGTTGAATCCAACTATGATATACAATAATGATCAAAGCTATATGAAGCCTTCAAAGAAAACTAGTGTTCCAGAAAGACCGATGAACATTGAGATCAAGCATTACATTCTCCATGATGAGGTCCAGAAAGGAGAAGTGGTTATCCAATATATCTCCACAGATAAGCAGATAACAGACATTTTGGTAAAGCCTCTGTCCAAGATGAAAAAGTTTGCGTACTCAAGAAACAAGTTGAAGCTCGTGGAGACGACTTCCTTATTGAAAAAGGAAGAGATGACTCTCAGGTTGGGAGGGAGCATTGATGTGTTATCAATTTATGTACAGTCATTTTTCAGTTCGAAAAATGGTCCAGGATGAGCAGTTCATTTCTAGTTCGGAAAATGGTCTAGGATGAGCAGTTCATTTCCAGTTCGGAAAATGGTCCAGGATGAGCAGTTCATTTCCAGTTCGGAAAATGGTTTGAGATTTCTTACGGACAGGCATTTTCCAGTTCGGAAAATGGTCCAGATTGGACGGTCATTTTCGTAATGAAAATGGTTTGATAGATTGTTGATGTACCATAGACAGTGATTCCCCTTATGGCCAGTGTGGGAGAATGATCTAGGGAATTCTTTCTTCTTGGCAGTCACTCTCAGTAGTGGTCAAGTAGAATGGTGTGCCTCGTCGGGCAGTCATTCTTTCAAAATTCACAGTGGTGAGCAGTTTCAAAGAATGGTCTGTTTTGGAGGTTGGTGCAGGGCAGTCATTTCCTTAGGAAATGGTTCGGATAGTCATTCCCTAGGGTAGAATCATTCTCTATAGGTTGCACTTTGTTTAGTGCCAGAGGAATGGTCCAGGTTCAGCAATCAGGAACAGGCATTCCCTAGGGCAGACTCATTCTCTCCATGTTGCACTTTGTTTAGTGCCAAAGGAATGGCCCAGATAGGTGAATGGTCCAGGCTCAAAAATCAAGATAGTTATTCTTATATGCTTGAGAAGCATAGTCCATATAGCTCGTGGTTGATGTTTTACCTTATGGGGGCAGATGTTCTTCTAGATCTCACAGATATGAGTGGAATAATGGCCCAGATGACTCAGTTTATATCATGATATTGGTTTTTTTTGTGGAGGTTGATATCAAATGATATGATTGATATGGAGGTTGTATGTCTCTGGACAGTAGATGTATGCTACTGTGGTGGATGTGTTCCACTGGTTGTGACTATGTGTCACTGATTAAAGTAGATGTGTGTTACTTGGTGTGGTAGTGTACCACTGGATTGTAGTTGTATACTACTATGGATAGACATAGTTGTGTTCTATTGAATGACATTGTTCAGATTGCCATGTAGACTATCAGTAGTGTTGAAAATGATTATCAGCTAGATGGATAGTCAATGTACTCGTGGACAGACATTCTTGAGGCAGAGAATGGTCCAGATAGAACAGATTTTTGGTGGACATGTATTCTCTCTATGGAGAATGGTCCAGGTTGACAGTTTGTTGACATGTCATGGACTAGTATTTTCCTAAGGCATAGATTGTGGCCCGATTAGGAAAATGGTTCAAGACCGATATTTTCTAAGGCATACAGGTTGAGATAGATCTCTATAAATTGAATAGAAAATAGTCCTAGATTGACATTCCTATAGGAATGGTCTCTGTAATCCATGGCGTAGCCTTTTAACATATGTTGGGATAGTCATTCTTCTAGGACATATGTCCATATTTGAAGAATGATCCTTATATCACTCTGTGGAGTGAGTGACTTATTCAGCATCATGCTTGACTACTCAGATAGAGTATGGCTTCGAGAGATGATGCAGTTGATGCTATCAGATGATAGTGATGATGGTGCTCGTGATCTAATCATGAGATGGTTTGTATGACTATGATGATGCTACCGGTTCAATGGTATGTTTGTGCTCAAGACCATTTCCTTCAATACCTCCCTAGCTAGGAGGGAGTGTTGATATTATGGTAGTCGCGGGAGGTATTTACCTCCACGTGTAACCCTGACGAGAATAGAATATTTCGGGAAGCAAGAAGAAACCCTAAAGCATTGAACATAACCCTAGAAGACAAGACGGCTCAAGAAAATGTTTAATATTAAGTATTTAGTCTCTAGAATGAGAAGTCAACCCAGACAGCTCAGAAAAATAGTATAAATACAAGTAACCAGACCTCATTTTGTACACTGCAGCTCGAAATTTCAGTAATGAAGAAGTGTGCACTGTAGAAACTGGGCAAGTGCGCAAGTCTGGGGAGCAGTTGCAGTCGACAGTTGTTGCAATCTGTATTCCTGGTTTAGGCTCGGACTTTCTATTGGTTATGGTTGGACTTTCTGATCAGTCTTGGTTATCTTTGCTTGCTGCATTAGCCTTGGTTGGCTATTGGTTTGCTTCTGGAATCATTCTTTGTCAAGGTTAAGGTGCTCGGGGGTGGCTTCGGCCTATGGTTGGGTGACAATATTGTTATATTGTCTATGGTTAAACGAGCACATCCATTAATTTCTAACAGATTTTACAAAAGAAATGCAAAAGGAATTTGAGATGTTTATGCTTGGTGAATTGTCATTCTTTCTAGAAGTACAAATTTCTCAATTTGACAAAGGCATATTCATTTCAAAAACCAAACACATCAAGGAAATGTTAAAGAAATTCATAATGGAAGATTGTACACCAATCAACACACCTATGGTCATAGATTGTAAATTGAGCAAAAGTAATGAATCTCCAGAAGCAAATCAAACATTGTGTAGGTTAATGATTGGAAGCCTACTATATGTGACGACATTAAGGCCATACATTATGCAAGCATTAGGATTGGTTGCAGAATTTCAAGTTGCGCCAAAAGAAACTCATTTGCAAGCAATAAAAACGATATTCAAATATCTAAAAGGCACCTTAGACTTAGGCTTATGGTACTCAAGAGGTGAATATTTTACTCTAACAACATATATAGATGCAGATTGGGTAGGCAATGTTGATGATATAAAAAGTACAAGAGGAGGAGAATTTTTTATGTGCAACATTCTAGTGTCTTAGTTGAGCAAGAAACAGTGTTCAGTCTCTCTATCCAAAGCAGAAGTCGAGTATATTGCAGCAGCAACATGTTGCACACAAGTTCTATGGATGAAGCAAGAACTGCAGGATATCAAGGTAGAATACGATCGGCCAATCTCAATCATATGCGAAAACACAATCCTATTATGCACTCAAAGACAAATAATATTCCCATCAAGTACCACTACCTAAGCAAACATGTAACCAAACAAAGTGTCAAGCTGGAATACATTGCCACCAAGGAACAAGTTGTAGATATTTTTACCAAAACACTTCCCAGAGAAACATTTTCATATCTCGAAACATTTGCATATCTCAGACAGAAGCTAGGAGTGATATCCCTTTCTTCTCGTTAGTAAAGAAGCATAGCTCAGGGGGAGCATTACTTTGTTAATGATGTNAATTACAAGCAGGGGAGAGTTGTAGACAGGGGAAGGAGAATTACAAATAGGAGGAGATTTATAGACAAGGGAGAATTCTCTTTATATCTATAGGATTACATGTCTTTTAGTATAGGGTTGCCATCAATGACAAAAAGGGATATTGTTGAATAAAGTATTGTCATCGATGCCAAAGGTAAGTATTAAAATATAAATATTCAAACGAAAGGTGATTTTAAGAAATAAAAAGTGGAAGAGGATTAGAAATGAAGTTACATGAAAGTGGATTAAATATGGAGTTACGTGAAAGTGGATTTTAAAGTAAAAGTGGAGTAAAAGTGCACATGGTTTTAAAACCCATGGTGGTATTTCTCCCATGGTATGTTGAAAATTATGTTTTTTTTAAAAAGGAAATTAATTATTATTTTTATGAAGGTCGTGTCTTTTCAAATGTACGTGACTTTTCATGTAGAGTTAATGGTAAAATATAAAAGGAGAAGAGGATTGTGAGAAATATGGTGTGGGTGAATAGAGGAAATGTAATATTTACATATGAGAATATAAGATGAGAAAAGATTGAATATTATTTAAAAAGAAGAGAGTGACGAAGTATGTGACAATACAGTTAATAGATCTTACAAAAGCAGGAGCAAGAACCGAGTAGATATGATGAAATCAGAAGGAGTGTGTGTCGAGATGATCTGGCAAAAGCAAAAGTAGCAAATGCAGAGTAGATCTAGTGAAAATAGAAGTAACGAGCATAGAGTTGATTTGGTGAAGACAGAAGCAACAAGCAGACCAGTGAAAGAAATGCATATGAAGAACTTGTAAACTTGTAAGTAGGTCGATGCCTACAAAATAAACAGTTGTGTGGATTCGTGTCTCCAGTAGATTGGTGCCTACAAACAACAAAGGGGATCGGTGCCTACAAATAGAAGAGAGGATTGATGTCTCCAATAGGTTGGTGCCTACAAACAATAGAGGGGATTGGTGTCTCTAGTAGGTCCGTGGCTACAATCAACAGAGAGGATCAGTGTCTCTAGTAGGTTGGTGCCTACAAACATTTGTAACAGTAGGTTGGTGCCTTCAAATTTATAAAAAGATTTTTTTGTGGTTTTCTCCCAAAAGGGTTTCCACGTAAATACTGTGTCTTTTAGTTGATACATTTATGTGATTGTTTCATTATGTTTTATGAATGTTAAAAAGAAAATAG
>JZKD02S0802147.1:656133-672408 GCA_000966675.3 Picea glauca | reverse complement strand
CGCTCTCAATATAAGTGATGTCTCAATACCTACACCTTTGAATAAGCCTTGTTCACACCATGTATTCACCTTGGTAAAGGGTATTTGACTTGGAACTAGTGTGCCTTTGCTACTTTAGGAGATTCTTCGCATGGCTCGAGATTTTCATGGAGTTACCACTTAGATATTATTGTTTATTTCATTGACATTATTATTATTGGAGTGGCATGTCGTCTCTTGGTGGAACATTTGAATTATTTGGAGACTACTTTAATGTTATTTGACAAACTCTTATGCTATTCTTGGCGGGTGCACTTGTTGAAGGTTATTATGCACTAGTTTTGGAGAGTGGTTGCAACCACCTTGCACCATTCCCTAGGGTGCACCTCTTTGAGAATATTTTATTGTTATAAGTTAGATAGACCCTTTTATGCATGCACCCCTAGCTCTTTGATCCTCTCATGGAAACTCATGGAAAGATTATTATATTACTTCATGACCAATTCAACTCCATTGTAACATTATTTTATTATTTGTTTGACTCATCAAACATGATCGCAGGGATATTATTTTTTTCATTATGAGGTGGTTGAACCTAGAACTCTATAAATTAAAGGTTCCCTTCATTTGTAATGGTCATTGTTGAGTGAGATAATATTGGAGCACTAGATTTCTTAAAGTAAATATTTTGGAAATCATTTATTTTATGTTATGTGAGGCTATTGTGTGAACAACTTGTTGTCGTCCTTATACACACTTGCAAACGTGAGCTAAGTCTGGCTCACTTAGTGTGTCCTTGGAGGCACAATGCCTAGGTTCACAGCCCACGCTGTCACTTTGACCGGAACCTCTTCCGTCTAGGCTTACTCCTAGGGAAGCCAAAGGGGGTAAACCTTAGTTACTAGATGTGTTAAAGTTAAGTTCTAGGAGTTAGTTTTAATTTCTTAAGGTTAGAGGGGGTTCTAATCCTAAGATGCTAAGGCAACAATGCAAGGTGCAAGGGTTAGCATGAAAAGCAAGCATTTTCCCTAGGTCAACTAAGACTAGTGCCTAAAGATTGGGCAAGGGGTCAACTATGTTAAAGTGGTGTTTCATTACAAGTAGATTACAAGTTACTTACAAGATTACAAAAGAATAAATTGAACCAAAGATACAATTAATTACAAGTAAAAATGTTAAGATACAAATGATATAAGAGCAAGCTAACCACGTCTTTCTTTATGTGTGCAGGGTATCAGAGATTAAAGCATCACCATCAATAATTCATCACAATTATGAGATCATCATCAATATATCAATATCATCAACACATTCAAGAATATTTAGGAGATTTAGGCACAAATGTTATTGAGATTGTTGAAGATTACCAACGCTCTTGATTACTTAACCCACAATGTGTTTATTAGATTTGGTACAAGGTTTAGTTATTAGGTTTTCTTAAGAGTTATCAAATTTTATTAAGCTTCCACCAAAGCCTCCTCCTCCTATTCCAAAATAATTGTTGAATGCTCAATAAGTGTTGCCACCCTAGTTTCACAGGTCAACCCAAAACAAGAGTACTTCCCGGAAAGGACACATCCTGTGCGCCATGAGACAGTCCCTTGCTTACACCCTCCGTTGTTTTCCTCAAACCCCGTTTTCGATGGTGAAGATGGTGGTCTAAGGTACCCTAAATAGTCTATTAAGTATATATATTGATTAGGTAGACTTTTAAGTGATTTTTAGAGTGCTTTGAAGATTTTAAGACACTTTTAAAGTGTGATTAAGTGATATGGTCGAAACTGTTATGAGCCTAAAAATGTGTTGCTTCAGGCTTATGCAATTAAGAGTGTGAACACATGTAAAGCAAATAAAGATGGCTGAAAAAGATTTAAGCTCTTACATGTACTTAAGAGCTTGCTATTAAAGAAAAATCGCATTAGCAAGGACAACTTGCCTTCAAGAGATGGAAAGAAAATTTAATGTTTGTTTGCCTACTTAACCATTAAACAACATTCAAGCCTAAGCAAGTGGTTCCCAATAGATATATGCAATAAAGAAATAAACCATTCACATATTTAAGCACTTAGAGATTTAAGCAATTAAGATCTAAGCATGTGCATGAAGAAAAGACTTGAAGATAACTAAGCAAGTAAAGGATCTAGTTAGGCTACTTATTATGTTGCCCAATAGGCTTAAAACAATGATTATGTGTTTGATCTAAAACAAAAATATCATTAATAACATCATCAACCACTTAACCTTGCCTATTGGGGTATTCCTCTCCCAACTAGGTAGGCAATTAATTAGTTTGCTTAGCTAGGTTAAGTTCTTTTAGGATTTAGAAATCAAGGCAAACAAGTAAAAATGGAGAGAGAGACTAAGAAGTAAACTAACAAACCAAGCAACCAACCAAGAGACAACCTATACCCCACGTCCTAGGTTGAGAAGGTGCCCTTCACCTTCTAAACCTCATGTCCTAGCTAAAAATGAAGCAAGAAAAGCCTCAAAAAAGAAACCCTAGGCTAGATCTAACTACCCAAATGGCTCACAAATGGAAGAGGGGTGCACCACTTCTTCCCCTAAAAGTGTGAGCTACTAACAAGCAAGAAGAAGAGGCAAAACGTACCAAAATGATGAAAAATGAAGAGTAGGGTTGAGAGATAGCTACCAAACCCCTTGGAGGGCCTTTTGGTGTTGTGTGGATATCTTTTGGGCAGCCAAGAGTCCTCTCAACCAGATATGAAACCTGCAAAACTAGCAAGCTATGCTTGCTAGAAGAGCTACACGCAACCAAGAAAAATGAAAGAAAACCCTTGCTTTTTAGGGCAAGAACTTTTTGCAAGAAAAAAAGAGTATATATATGTAGAAATGACATATCTAAATATGTTATGTTAATTGAAAATGAATGTGAATGAGCAACAATATAGATGAAGAGTAAAGGGTTAGAGAAGTGGAGTGTATGAGTGCCTCAAGAGACCCTTCTCCTTGAAGGAGTTCCCAATGAAACCCTTGAAGTACAAACCTGCAAGACTCAAAAGGTGATGTGCATACAAGAGATAATATGTTGAACATGTAAATAAGATGACACTTCAATCCTATCTAACACATCAAGATATATAAATCCACAAGAACATGTAGTGATAGATCTACTTAGATAACACTTTACCTAAGACCAAACGTTGCATTCACCCAAAGAAATCGATACAAGATTACCTCATAAGCATAAGAAAATCAAGAACATGCATTGCTCCTCTAGTTATCCTCCAAAGTTTCTCCTTTATTATTACTCAAGAAAATAGATCTTGGAGAGAAAATACTCCAAAACTCTAAGAGCAGAATAATGGAGAGAGAGAGAGAATGGAAAATCAAGTAGCATAACAATAGCTCAAGATATGGTGAGTTGCGAGTGAGAAATGAAATCTATTTATACTTGGAGAGGCAAACCTACCTCTCTTGGATCTAAGCCAAGTGTCCACCACCAAGCAAATGAGTAGATCTCAAGGCTAGGGTGCACCATCTAGGGTTTGCACAATAGATCTAGGGTGTAGAAAAAAGGAAAAAAGGTTGGGATAAATCCAAGGGTGTGTAGGAGGCATGGGATCCATGCTAGTTAACTGAAGAGTCACAAATAATTTTTTTTTAAACTATTTGGAATTTTCTAGAAGAGGGAAGGCGTAACTCCTCTTGGAGGGGGCACCTCTTGGGATGGGGAGATGAAATGCAGGGTGAGATGTGAGGTTTGGAGTGTGGGAACACTCTAGAAAGGGGACGTGGGGGGTAAATGAGGGTAAAGCATGTAAGAGGGGAGCCCCCCACACACTCAAACCCAAGTTACAACGTTCCCTACTAGGAAAAATGTCAATCCCCCTAGGGGAGCATAACTTTTTATTGAGGAGAAGTGGAAAAGTGTTGGACAAGGTTGAAAAAGGTTGAGAGGGTCATGTTATGCTTAGGGGGTCTCTCTCTAACCATCATTTCACCTTTTCACATCCTCTAACTCATTATTACAACTTTTACATTTTGTCATGTTTGGACTTTAGCAATTAAAATTGTTGTTTTAGACTGACTGATACTCCGGGTGGACAAACCCATGGCTAAAGTTGCCCGACTGAGCTGAAACTTGATCCATGGATGTAAGGGGTGCTATTCCATTTATTTTGAGCACAAATGCCCCTATCAAAAGTCCAAGGACCTAGTTTTTACAATTATTGTTCAAAAATAATTAATTAATTAATTAATTAAACCTCCAAACTTAGGAAAATTTAATTAAAAATTAATTAATTAAAAAAAACTGACCTAGACTCGACGGAATTTCGCGAAACTTTCTAAGATGTCTTGCATGGTCATTTACAATGATTCCCTACAATAGTTACCAAAACATAAGCCCACTAGAACGTCGTTTACCACTTTGGAGGAATTATTGCAAGTGTGAGGGAAAAACTCAAGGGAAATCCATAAGGCTAAAAAGCCCAATTGATAACTTGAGGATAAAAAACCCTCAGTGAAAGGAACTCTCCTAGTGAACTGATCCCAAGGTAACTGACTTAGACATGACTCATGCAGACCTATTACATTATTAACCCACGCAGGGGTGCGGAAATTCCAATTACAAAATAAAGTGTTGGGGTCAAACACTGCCCTGTAGGACCAAAAGTCTTCGACAACATGGCATCTGATGATGCATCTCTTCATGGCACATGAGTTGACCACCTGTGTTGGAGAGGTGGTCAACATCTGGCTCCACATGGGGACGAGTGGTCGATCTTCTCACTCGTGACGGAGAGCATACGAGAATCCAGCAGCTACAACAGAGGGCTCATCAATAACCAACATAGGAATACATACATACATGATTAAATCAATGAATGCTATATACAAAATTTACATAATGAAATAACTAAAGTACAACATCATTATTTTACAACAAATGAAATCTATAGTACATGAAAAATTTCTAAGTGTACATTTGCATAAATAATGAAATAATACAAAAAATAAAATACAAGGAAGGGTTAGAGATACGTTACAGAGGGTGTCCATTCAGACACCAAATTGTCCCATCATCTGTAAAAGAGCTTGAGTTGTTGCCCATTCCTCGGAATGTTGATGGACTCACCATCCAAATGGCTGAGATGAAAAGAATTCGGCCCTACTATTTCTCTGATCAAATATGGCCCTAGCCATGAACTGTCAAACTTGCCATGCTTTCTCGATTTCTCTCTGCCTTTATCCCATAGCAAAACTATATCACCCACAATGAAGTCCCTGTGTCCGGCTGACCTGTCAAAATCTTTCTTTACCCTATTTTGATTTCTGCAATTCTGATCATAAGCCTTTCGTCTAATTTCGTCTAACTCAATAATCTAATTGACCATGTTCTAAACTGCGTCATGTTCTGCGAAAGTGTCCTCAACTGATCCATAAGTGGGAAGTCTAAGGTGTACTGGAAACCTAGCCTCCAATCCATAAACTAGCTCAAACGGACTCTTTCCAGTAGTTGCTTTCTTTGTTATTCTATCGGCCCATAATGCATGTTTGATTTTACTATCCCAAGACTTCTTGTTTTCACCCACTATTTTCTTAACAATGGTCATTAAGTTTTTGTTACTTGATTCTGCCTGACTATTTCCTTGGGGATAATAATTTGATGCATGTGATAAGATAATACCATGCTTGAAACAAAATGATGACATCTAGGCTGAACAAAAGGCGTTGGCATTATCTGTTATTATCTTTGATGGGACCCCAAATCTAGTTATGATTCTGTCTGCAAGGAAATCCAACATCACCTTTTCAGTTGCTGACTTTGTAGGAATGGCTTCAACCCATTTTGTAAAGTAATTTGTTGTTGTAATAACCCACGAAAAACCATTACTTGAATTATTGTTGAACTTCCCGATGAAGTCCAAACCCCACTGCTAAAAAGGTGCCTCAACCACCATTGGTTGCACAGGGAGTGCTGTTAATTTTTGCTTTCCTGTGAAAAGCTGACATGGCTCACATTTCCGAACAAGCTGATGTACATCTGAAAATATAGTGGGCCAATAATATCCTGCTCTAAGGATTTTGTGGGTAGTAGTTTTAGCAGCAAAGTGTCCTCCACAAAACCCTCCATGGAATTCATCCATTAGTTTCTTTGACTCAATGTCATCCACACATCTAAGGATAATCCCATCAGGATTTTTCCATCCTAATCCATCTCTAGTAAGGACATACTTAGCATATTTTAACCTCAAAGCCCTTTTCTTGTGTCCTACCAGATGTCTTGGACAAGTTAGATTCTTAAGATAGAAAATAATGTTTGGATACCAATCTACTTGTTCAAGTTTTAACAAGTTAGGATGTCATTCTTCATTAATGATTTGGTTAACCATATCCAAGGCTTTCTCATTACTTTCTGTCAACATTTTTGCCAAGCCTTCACCCTTAATCAATTTAGTTGGTTTAATTTCAAAATCATACTCTTGGATTTTAGGAATCCATCTACCCCTTGAGCCTAATCCTTCCACTTGAGATAACACATTTTTAACCGCAGAACTAGAAACATAACCAATCACCTTGGAATACCCAATGAAGACTCTGAAATATTTGAGTGATTTGACTAAGGCATAAGCTTGTTTCTCAAACATGGGATACTTTAATTCTGAATTTTGCAAGGCCCTACTTATATATGCAATAGGTTGATCATGGCTTTGGTCATTTTTCTGAAGCAACACACCAACAATTGTGTCTTCAGAAGCAAAAGAGAAGATCTGAAAATCCTTCTCATAATCTGGGCTGATAAGAACCGGAGCTTCACATATAGCAGTCTTAATCTGTTCAAAATCTCGTCTACTTTCATCATTCCATTCAAATTTTACATCCTTCTTAAGCAGCTTATATATAGGTTTCATGATTCAGCATAGTTGGGAATGAACCTATGGACAAAATTGGTTTGTCTAAGAAGGATTGAAGAAGTTTCTTTGACGTGGGCAAAGGCACTTTACCAATGGCTTCAACTCTTTATGGGTCTAATTTAACTCCATCTTTAGTTATGATGTGGCCCAACAACTTACCTTCAATCACCCCAAAGACTGACTTAGTATGATTTAGAGAAATTCCAAACTCTCTACATCTGTCCAAAACTTGCCTAAGGTGGTCAATGTGAGTTTTGTCATCCTTAGAAAAAATTGTTAAATCATCTTGATATATTTCAATCAACTTAGCAATCAACCCCCTGAAAGCATAATCCATAGCCCTTTGAAAAGTGGCTCCAGCATTTGATAAACCAAATGGCATTCTAAGATATTCAAAAGTTCCCCATGGAGTAGTAAAAGTTGTCTTATGCCTATCTTCTTCCTTAAGTCTGGTCTGATTATAACTCGAGAATCCATCAAGCATGGAAATCATTCTTGATCCTGTAACTCTTTAAAGTAGAGTTTCCATCTTGGGAAGGGGATAGTTGTCTTTTGTGCAAGCAATGTTTAAGTTCCTGAAGTCAATGCATCTTTGAATTTGTCCAGTCTTCTTCCTAGCAACAACCAACTTTGAGCACCAAGAAGAATGTCTAGTTTGTGCAATGAGGCCTACTTCTAACATTTTATGTAACTCCTTTTGGACCAAAGGAGCTAACTTGGGGTTCAACTACCTCAACTTTTGTCTAAAGGGCTTAGTACCTTCCTTCAGAGGAATCACATGTTGAATCACATCCTCCCTATAAACTTTGAGTTCATCATAGCTAAAGGCCAAGACATCCCTATATTCCTTTAATAACTTAACAATTTCATTCCTTTCTTCTCTAGGGGTAGTCTTGCCTACTTTTACCAACCTAGGTTCTTCATTAGTTCCAATATTGACTTCCAGGTAGTCACATAGTTTTTTCTTTGATTCATCCTTTTGCTTATGACCATCATGTCTATCAAAATCTCTTTCTGAAGAAACCACTCGTTTAGGTGGGGTCTTTACCTCATCATCATTTTTTGTGTAATTACCACCTTCCTCTTTCATACTTATATTTAAGTCTGAAAATTCATGTATGTGAAGCAAAAACTTAATCATATGTTTGTCATCATCAAAAACCTGCCAATGATCCATATTATTTGGGATGGAGGGTCTAAAAATTACCTCCACTGAAATGTTCTCATCTATCAAACTGTCTGGAAGCTGTAGTGTGGAAGTTGCTACTGCAAGTTCATCGGCTTTTGAATTTTGTTCTCTAGGAATTGCAATCAAATCTATGGCATCAAAGTCATCTATTAAGTTCCAAATTGCACTCCTATATCCCTTTAATCTTTCAGACTTGCAAACAAAGTTATTCTTTAATTGTTGTATAACCAAGTCTGAATCACCTTTGACATTTAGACATTTTATTCCCTTATCTCTACAAAGTTCTAAACCAAGGAGTAAAGCTTCATACTCAGCCACATTATTAGTTGCATCAATCTCCAATCTATAAGAAAATTTCAACACTTCACCATTTGGAGACTGAAGCACAATTCTGACACATTTTCCTGCTCTAGAAAATGCACCATCAAAGTTCATGTACCACACCTTGTCCAATTCATTATCTTTAACTGTTTCTTGCAAAGGCACAATAGAATTAGACAAGATGGCATAGTTACCAAGACCTTCATCAGTTCAGTTTAATTCATTTTTGGGCCTCTTGGGATCTTCAACATGATACTTCCTATACACCTCCCTATTCAACTTAAAAGTATTTTCATCTGGGATAGGGAGAGTAGCATAAGATAAATCCTTTTGTAAACTACCACCCAAGTCTGCAACTGCTTTTCTATTCAATAACATTCCCCAAACATCCAGCACATCAATCACCACTATATCCATTTCAAACATGATGTACAAAAATGTTGCTAAGTAAACTTGCAAACCTTTAATCAATCCATGCACTTCTATTGTTTGACTACCCAAGGCACAAATGTTATGATAAGGTCGAGATATTCTTAAGTTCAATTGTTCCATCACCTTCTTAGTAATAACATTTGAGGTTGCTCCTGAATCTAGCATGCAATTGTGTAACACTTTGTCGTTCACAAGTAAGGAAAGGTAGAAAGGCAAATTCTTTTCATTTTTCCTATCCCAATTCTGTAAAATCACTGGTGCATCCTAGTAAGCCATGGCTACTTGTTTTTCAACAAGATTCTTGGGTGGCTCATCTATGGCTTTAAGTAGCTTTTCTCTCTGTGAAGGAATCTTCATGAGTTCTGACACTAGCACTAACATCTTTACATTACTCAACCATCCACCTAAGTCTATATTTAAATCTGTATTAGTTGGCACTTTAGACTTAGGAGGAGATACCTTGGGAACATTGGTTTGACCTTTATCCTGACTTTTGTTTCCACTCCTTTGGTATGTAATACCTCTAAATTTAGCCATTTATGCAACCTGTTGGGGTGTGGGCTTGGGCCCATACTTTTCTGTAGCTTTATCAACAATTCCACTCATAAACTTTCCATGGCTTCCCAAATCATTTACATCCATCCAATCATAATGGTCACCATAATACCTATCATTACACATGTTTACTTGTTCATTTCCTTGGTCTTCGTATTCATTATTTCATTCTTCAAGGAAGAGTAGACAAGTTGATTCCTCATGAAACTCACCACAAGGTCTACAATAAGGCATAGGGCGATGATCCACAAGGTTGGTGGTTTCAAAAGGATTTGGTGGCCTTTGATCATTTTGAGGAGGTCTCCTTGGCCACTTATCATTTGGCTTATGTTGTTGTCCATTACTTTGAGACCTTTCTATTGTGATCAATCTATTTTGCAAAGCATTAATCTGATTGGCATGGTTGGCTTCCATCTGTTTGACTTGATTAGCATGATTGATTTTCATCTGTTTAACCGAGTAAGTTCTTTCATGCCATCACTAGAGGATTTCTTATTTTCAACATTTTTCTTCTTCTCCTCATAAGGCTGAAAAGAAGACCCTCTAGTAAAACCAGGAATATTTGACTTCCTAGCCTCAAGCATATTTCGTTCAATCCTTAAAGTTGTTTCTTGTGTTGCCGACAAATTTTTAGGGTCCTTATCCCGTAAAGCATATCTGATTTCTCCCTCAAAAGCTTCTATATAATAAATCAAAATTGTAGCAACGGGGGGCTTGACATCTTGATGAAGGCTCTTTACCAAGTTATTAAATTTATCATTGAACTCTACCACTGTTTCCTTTTCTTTTTTATGGTTGGTGGTGAGTGCACCCAACTGAAAACTATGTTCTTTCTGATCACCCCATCTTTTTCTAGACTCATCCAATATTGCATTAAGGGTGCTAAACTTATTGGCAGGGAAATATTCAAACCAGTCAGCAGCGCTTCTTTCCAATGAATACACAAACAAGGTCATTTTTACATCCTCTTCATCATGACCTCTACAATACTTCCCAACACACCTATGAAAATTTGAGATGAGAGCATTGGCACTTATAGCATTGTTCCCATGGAAGATTTGCAATTTATCAATGGCTTTCTCAGGAACATCATGAGGGGAACCCTGGATGGCTGCAAAGTTCAAAGGACTCAAAAAGGTGGCCATTAGAACGTTAGTGTTATTAATGGGATTATTAACAGTTGGTTGATTATTAGTTTGGAACAAGAATTGGATACAGTTGAGTCCTTCCTCCCTAAGACTATCATGTAGGCTCCTAGGAGCTAAGCGGTTTAATCTTCTCCTATAAACCTGTTCAGACTCAGAAAAAGAGTAAAGCACTCCTTGAGAAGTGCTCCTTGTAGTATACCTGCTAGATTTTTTCAATGGAGTCACCACTTAGATAGGAATCACACAAAGCTAACCAATCTCAGGTTCAAAGAATTTTTAAGGCCTAAAAGATTTTATTATTTAGTTCTTAAAGAATTAAGTTAAGTCGTTAAGACCAAGGATAAATGACTCATCCCCGGCAATGGTGCCAAAGATGTTGTCGTACTTATACACACTTGCAAACGTGAGCTAAGTCCGACTCACTTAGTGTGTCCTTGGAGGCACAATGCCTAGGTTCACAGCCCACGTTGTCACTTTGACCGGAACCTCTTCTGTCTAGGCTTACTCCTAGGGAAGCCAAAGGGGGTAGACATTAGTTACTAAATGTGTTAAAGTTAAGTTCTAGGAGTTAGTTTTAATTTCTTAAGGTTAGAGGGGGTTCTAATCCTAAGATGCTAAGGCAACAATGCAAGGTGCAAGGGTTAGCATGAAAAGCAATCCTTTTCCCTAGGTCAACTAAGACTAGTGCCTAAAGATTGGGCAAGGGGTCAACTATGTTAAAGGGGTGTTTCGTTACAAGTAGCTTACAAGTTACTTACAAGATTACAAAAGAATAAATTGAACAAAAGATACAATTAATTACAAGTAAAATTGTTAAGATACAAATGATACAAGAGCAAGCTAACCACGCCTTTATTTATGTATGCAGGGCATCAAAGATTAAAGCAACAACAATTCATCACAATTATGAGATTATCATCAATATATCAATATCATCAACACATTCAAGAAGATTTAGGAGATTTAAGCACAAATGGTATTGAGATTGTTGAAGATTACCAACACTCTTGATTACTTAACCCACAATGTGTTTATTAGATTTGGTCCAAGGTTTAGTTATTAGGCTTTCTTAAGAGTTATCAAATTTTGTTAAGCTTTCACCAAAGCCTCCTCCTCCTATTGTCAAATAACTGTCGGATGTTCAATAAGTGTTGCCACCCTAGTTTCACAGGTCAACCCAAAACAAGAGTACTTCCTGAAGAGGACACATCCTGTGCGTCGTGAGACAGTCCCCTGCTTACACCCTCCGTTGTTTTCCTCAAGCTCTATTTTAGATGGTGAAGATGGTGGTCTAAGGTACCCTAAATAGTCTATTAGGTATATATATTGATTAGGTAGACTTTTTAGTGATTTTTAGAGTGTTTTGAAGATTTTAAGACACTTCTAAAGTGTGATTTAGTGATATGGCCGAAATTGTTATGAGCCTAAAAATGTGTTGCTTCATGCTTATGCAATTAAGAGTGTGAACACATGTAAAGCAAATAAAGATGGCTGAAAAAAATTTAAGCTATCACATGTACTTAAGAGCTTGATATTAAAGAAAAATCACATTAGCAAGAACAACTTGCCTTCAAGAGATGGAAAGAAAATTTAGTGTGTGTTTGCCTACTTAACCATTAAACAACATTCAAGCCTAAGCAAGTGGCTCCCAATAGATATATGCAATAAAAAAATAAACCATTCACTTATTTAAGCACTTAAAGATTTAAGTATTTAAGATCTAAGCATGTGCATGAAGAAAAGACTTGAAGATAAGGCTACTTATTATGTTGCCCAATAGGCTTAAAACAATGATTATGTGTTTGATCTAAAACAAAAATCAATTATATCATTAGCCCATAGATCATTAATCACATCATCAACCAATTAACCTTGCCTATTGGGGTATTCCTCTCCCAACTAGGTAGGCAATTAATTAGTTTGCTTAGTTAGGTTAAGTTCTTTTAGGATTTAGAAATTAAGGCAAACAAGTAAAAATAGAGAGAGAGACTAAGAAGTAAACTAACAAACCAAGCAACCAACCAAGAGACAACCTCTACCCCACGTCCTAGGTTGAGAAGGTGCCCTTCACCTTCTAAACCTCATGTCCTAGCTAAAAATTAAGCAAGAAAAGCCTAAAAAAAGAAACCCTAGGCTAAATATAACTACCCAAATGGCTCACAAATGGAAGAGGGTTGTACCACTTCTTCCTCTAAAAGTGTGAGCTACTAACAAGCAAGAAGAAGAGGCAAAACGTACCAAAATGATGAAAAATGAAGAGTAGGGTTGAGAGATAGCTACCAAATGCCTTGGAGGGCCTTTTGGTGTTGTGTGGATGTCTTTTGGCCCGCCAAGAGTCCTCTCAATTGGATCTGAAACCTGCAAAACCAGCAAGCTATGCTTGCTAGAAGAGCTACACACAACCAAGAAAAATGAAAGAAAACCCTTGCTTTTTAGGGCAAGAACTTTCCGCAAGAAAAAGAGAGTATATATGTGTAGAAATGACTTATCTAAATATGCTATGCTAGCTGAAAATGAATGTGAATGAACAACAATATAGATGAAGAGTAAAGGGTTAGAAAAGTGGAGTGTATGAGTGCCTCAAGAGACCCTTCTCCTTGAAGGAGTTCCCAATGAAACCCTTTAAGTACAAACCTGCAAGACTCAAAAGGTGATGTACATACAAGAGATAATATGTTGAACATGTAAATAAGACGACACTTCAATCCTATCTAACACATCAAGATATATAAATCCACAAGAACATGCATTGATAGATCTACTTACATGACACTTTACCTAAGACCAAATGTTGCATTCACCCAAAGAAATCGATACAAGATTACCTCATAAGTATAAGAAGATCAAGAACATGCATTGTTCCTCTAGTTATCCTCCAAAGTTTCTCCTTTCTCCTTTATTATTACTCAAGAAAATAGATCTTTGAGAGAAAATACTCCAAAACCCTAAGAGCATAGAATGAAAAAAAATGGAATAATGGAGAGAGAGAGAGAATGGAAAATCAAGTAGCATAACAATAGCTCAAGATATGGTGAGTTGGGAGTGAGAAATGAGATCTATTTATACTTGGAGAGACAAACCTACCTCTCTTGGATCTAAGCCAAGTGTCCACCACCAAGCAAATGAGCAAATCCCAAGGCTAGGGCGCACCTTTTAGGGTTTGCACAATAGATCTAGTGTAGAAAAAAGGTTGGGATAAATCCAAGGGTGTGTAAAAGGCATGGGATCCATGCTAGGTAAGTGAAAAGTCACAAATAATTTTTTTTTTAAATATTTGGAATTTTCTAGAAGAGGGAGGGCGTAACTCCTCTTGGAGGGTGCACCTCTTAGGATGGGGAGATGAAATGGAGGGTGAGATGTGAGGTTTGGAGTGTGAGAACACTCTAGAAGGGGACGTGGGGGGTAAATTAGGGTAAAGCATGTGAGAGGGGAGCCCCCCACACACTCAAACCCAAGTTACAACGTTCCCTACTCGGAAAAACGTCAATCCCCCTAGGGGGGCGTAACTTTTTATTGAGGAGAAGTGGAAAAGGTTGGACAAGGTTGAAAAAGGTTGGGAGGGTCATGTTATGCTTAGGGGGTCTCTCTCTAACCATCATTTCACCTTTTCACATCCTCTAACTCATTATTACAACTTTTACATTTTGCCATGTTTGGACTTTAGATATTAAAATTGTTGTTTTAGACTGACTAACACTCCGAGTGGACAAACCCATGGCTAAAATTGTTCGACTGAGCTGAAACTTGGTCCATGGATGTAGGAGGTGTTATTCCATTTCTTTTGAGCACAAATACCCCTATCAAAAGTCCAAGGACCTAGTTTTTACAATTATTGCTCAAAAATAATTAATTAATTAAATAATTAAACCTCCAAACTTAGGAAAATTTAATTAAAAATTAATTAATTAAAAAAAACGGACCTAGACTCGACGGAATTCCGCGAAACTTTCTAAGATGTCTTGCATGGTCATTTACAATGATTTCCTACAATAGTTACCAAAACATAAGCCCACTAGAACATCGTTCACCACTTTGGAGGAATTATTGCAAGTGTGAGGGAAAAACTCAAGGGAAATCCATATGGCTAAAAAGCCCAATAGATAACCTGAGGATAAAAAACCCTCGGTGAAAGAAACTCTCCTAGTGAACCGATCCTAAGGTAACTGACCTAGACATGACTCATGCAGACCTATTACATTATTAACCCACGCGGGGGTGCGAAAATTCCAATTACAAAATAAAGTGTTGGGGCCAAACACTGCCCTGTAGGACCAAAAGTCTTCAACAACATGGCATCTGATGATGCATCGCTTCATGGCACATGAGTTGACCACCTGTGTTGGAGAGGCGGTCAACACAACTTATTGTGGATTGGAGCTTTATTTATGCATGCAAAGGAATTGAACAAGGGCCATCCAAGTAAGAGACAACTTCAAGTAGTGGACTTGAACTAGGTGTGGATTTTCTCCCTTTTTTATTTTGTTTTGCTTGTTTTAGATATTTCTCATCCAATTTCTTCAAAGAGTAATAACTAGACTTAGTGATATTTAGGCAAGCAATTACCTAAGTTTGATTTTGAAAATGATACTACTTAGGACCATTTCCTTGCATGATTTGTGGCTATAATTTTCAACCACATAGGGTGTTCGTAGCATACTTTAGCGCAACCCCTATATCCTTGACCATAGATGAATTTAGGCCCTCCTCATGATAGTCAATGACCCCATTAACCCAAGGACAATCTAGGCACTAGTCTACCTCCCGCCCCACTCACCTAAAAGGAAAAATAAAAAATAAAAAACTTATAAAATTGCCTTTTCTAGCATTTATACTTTCTTTTGTATTCTAGAAAGTGCATATAAATATGTCTTTTGTGATTTTTGCAACATATTTAGTTCAAATTTTTTTATTTCTAGCCACATTTTAATCTAGGATCTTAATTTTAAACCATTTACTAGATTAAGTTTAATTTATGCTTGATGGAATGACATTTTATATTTTTGTTTGAGTTGCATGCAATTTCAGCACCCGTTCAGAAATCTTATTTCCAACCTTGCATAGTGTCCTAGGACCTCAAATTTTCACCATAACCTAAATTAGATTTAATTTTTTGCATTCTGAAAATTGTTTTAAATTTTTGTGCTACATCAAGTGCATTTCCAGCACTTTATATAGTTCAGAAATTTACCTTTTCTAGATTTTATTAGAGCCTTAGACTTTGCTTGTTTAGATCACATATTAGGTTCATTTTGTGAATTTAACATTCTCGAATTTTTCTTTAGAATCTCACTATTAAATTTCTTCATTTTGCATTCATATTTAATGTAGAAAATTAATTTCCAGATTGCATTATTGGGCACTTGCATTTACATTTCATACTTTATTTGCTCAATTTTCACTCTATATTTGCAAACCTGAAAGGGCACCTCCGCATAGCATCATTTAAATTCTACATTTGACACAAGTCTAACAACCTAACAACCACTACCCTATACCAGACTTGAAACTTGGTTGGAAATCTAAACATACATACATTCATTGGAAACACTTAGAACAGAATCCAAACCAAATCTAAATTGGACTTAGACTTGCCTTAGGGAAACAACCCTTGAGTTGGCGAAGATCCAACCTAAAGCAAGAGGAAGAATTATTGAAGTGACAATTGTTGAAATTCTGAGGTCCTATGAGGCTGCCATCTAAGGTCTGTCCTTGACCTTAGTATGGCTCTAAGTTTCAACTGTTTGGCTGTCTTCTTTTGCTGTTTTAGGACAGC
>JZKD02S0802147.1:600156-634365 GCA_000966675.3 Picea glauca | reverse complement strand
TCCAGGTCTTACGAGAATAATCATCAATAAATGATACATAGTATACATACCCGCTAATGGAGGATGATGGCATTGGGCCACACACGTCTAAATGGATGAGTTCCAATGCTCCTTCGGCTTTGTTGTCCCTCTTTGGAAAAGGGTTCTTGATGTTCTTCCCTTGCGCACATCCATTGCATTTGCCTTCCTGAACAACCTTGAGTTCTGGTAAACCTGTGACAGCTTTGCATATGTATGGTAGCGCCTTGTAGTTGATGTGGGCCAATATTCTATGCCAAGATCACTGAGAAATACACATTCACAAGAGACACAACATTTATCCTGGGAAAACCTCTAGGGGAAGAAAACCCAGCAAAAACTTCCTTATCATAAATAGCTTATACAATGTTCAAGAGATAACTCAAACCAATACAGATAGTCCTCCCCAAGAGATGTGGCACTCTTCTTCTCCTCTCTCTAACTAGTAATTGCAGCTTGCCTCATAAGAGAATGAGCAAGTGAGTTGTGTGTTAGAAGTGAGGCGCTAGCCTCCTATATATATAAGACTGGCACGTGTGAGAGGGTTTCACTGGCAGGGCCGACCTCTCACTCTGGGTGGGTAAACCCACCTTTCATTAATTATGGGTCTTCAATAATAACTGTTGGGGTCGACTTCTTATTCTGCCCTTTATAATTGTCTGATGACCAATCCGCAAAAGGGGATTTGGTCCTTATACAATTACCGACATGATTAATCCACAATGGGGATTAATCCTAATAATAAAATAACAATAAGAATGCTCTTCGCAGTTACATTATTTCAACAGTTTCTTCAAATAGTAGTAACAAGACTTAGTGATATTTAGGCAAGCAATTGTCTAGGTTTGATTTTGAAATCAATACCTCTTAGGATCATTTCCTTGCATAAGTAGCTCTAATTTTCAACCACATAGGATTTTCATAACATGTTTTAGGGCAACCCCTAGATCCTTGACTATAGATAAATTTAGGCCCTCATGATAGTGCATGACCCCATGAACCCAAGAATAAGCTAGGCACTAGTCTACCTCTCTCATCCTTCCATGAAAAAAAAACCTAACAAATTTCCTATTGTCTAGCATTTTTACTTTCTTTTGTATTTTGGAAATTGCATAAACTTTCTGTTTTGAATCTTTTGTGATTTTTGCAACATATATAATACAAAAATTTTGATTTCCAGCCACACATTTTACTCTAGGATCTTAATTTTAGACCATATACTAGACTAAGTTTAATTTATGCTTGTTGGAAATGATATTTTAGATTTATATTGAGTTATGTGCAATTTCAGCACTTTACTGTTAGAATAATAGGTGTGCTCGTTTCACCATAGACAATATAGAAATATTGTCACCCAACCATAGGCCGAAGCAACCCCCTAGCACTTTAACCTTGATAGAGAGAATAATTCTGGAAGCAAACCATAGAACCAATAGCCAATCAAGGTAACGTACCTCTCTCCAAAGCTAGTGTACCAGTCAGAAAGTCCAAACCATAACCAAGAGAAAGTCCAAGCCAAAACCGCAAGATTCCAGTTGCAGCAGTTGCAGCTCCTCTCCAAACTTTCGCACAACCGGTTTTCTGCAGTTTTGAGAGAGTGAGACCCAAATGAACTCTAGCGGCCTGCATTTATACTACTCCACCTTAGCTGTTTGGGCCGACTTCTCTTCCTAGGGACTAATAACTCAATATTAATTATTTCATTAAGCCGACTAGTCTTCTAGAGTTATTATCCAAGTCTTTAGGGTTTCTCTTGCTTCCCGAAATATTCTAGTCTCGCAAGGATTACATGTAGAGGTTAATACCTCTCGCAGCTACCATAATATCAACACTCCCTCCTAGCTAGGGAGGTACTAAAGGCAATGGTCTTGAGCACAAACAGACCATTCAACTGGTAGCATTATCATAGCCACATGGGCTATCTCATGATTAAATCACGAGACATTATCAGTATCATCTGATAGCATCAACTGCATCATCTCTTGAAGCCATACTCCCTCTGAGTAATCAGGTATGATGTTGAATAAGTCACTCACTCCACAAAGTGATACAAGAATCATTCTTCTCATCTGGACATATGTCCTAGGAGAATAAGTGTTCCAACAGATGTTGGAAGCCACGTCATGGGCTACAAGGACTATTCTTCTAATCTGGATATACGTCCTAGAAGAATAATTTTCCTGGACCTATTTTCCACCGGGAGAATGTCTGTCCATCAGCATACTTAACGGTAATCATCTCCAACACTAATGATAGTCTCCATGGCAATCAGAACAGAACAATGCCATCCAATAGAACACATTTGTCTATTCATAGTAGTATACAACTATTATCCAGTGGTACACAACCACTCTCAATAGCACACTGCTACTAACCAGTGACACACAATCACTATCGGTGGATCACATCCACCACAGTAGCATACAACTATTGTCCAAAGACATACAGTCTCCACAACAATCATATCATCTTATATCAACCTGCATAAAACAATATCATGGTATAAACTGAGTCATCTAGGCCATTCTTCCACTCACATCTGTGAGATATGGAAGAGCATATGCCTTCAGAAAGTAAAACATCAGCCATGGGCTATCTGGACTATTCTTCTCAAGCATAGAAGAATAATTGTCCCCGATTTGTTAGCCTGGACCATTCACCTAACTGGGCCATTCCTCCGACCCTGATCATAGTGCAACCTGGAGAGAATGAGTCTGCCCTAGGGAAAGCATGTCCCTAATTGTTGAACCTGGACCATTCACCTAATTGGGCCATTCCTCTGGCACTAATCACAGTGCAACCTAGAGAGAATGAGTATGCCCTAGGGAATGACTGTCCGGACCATTTCCTAAGAAATGACTGCCCGAACCATTTCCTAAGAAATGACTGCCCTGCACCAACCTCCAGAATGAACCATTCTTTGAAACCGCTCACAACTGTGAACTTCGAAAGAATGACTGCCCAGCGAGGCGGACCATTCTACTTGACCACTACTCAGAGTGATTGTCAAGAAGAATGATTGTCCTATACCATTCCCCCACACTGGCCACAAGGGGAATCATTGTATATGGTACATCAACAATCTATTGAACAATTTTCATTACGAAAATGATTGTTCGATCTGGACCATTTTCTGAACTGGAAAATGCTTGTCCGTCAGAAATCTCAAACCACTTTCCGAACTGGAAAGGAACTGCCCATCCTGGAACATTTTCTAAACTGGAAAATGATTGTCCATAAATCAATAACATATCAGTGCTCCCTCCCAATCTGGGAGTAATCACTTCATTTTCCAATAAGGAAGTCGTCTCCATGAGCCCCAGCTTGTCTCTTAAGTATGCAAACTTTTCATATTGAACATAGGCTTTATCAAAATATCTGTTATTTGCTCGTCGGTGGAGATATAATGGAGAACCACTTCTCTCTTCTAGACTTTATCACGGAGAATGTAATGCTTGATCTCGATGTACTTCGAACTGTCATGGAACACTGGTTTTCTCTGACAGCTTCACATAGCTCTAATCATTACAATATATCATGGTCGATTTCAACACTTTTGTTTCCTACTAGCTCATGACATCGTGACAAAGCTCAAACTGAAACATATCCAAGTAGTGCTTCTTCTGTCATCATGAGAGTTTGCCATGGATTAGCAATCCATCATCCCAAACATCTGAGTAACCATTATGATGCACTATCTCTGTCATAGAAAGTTTTCACCACGCTTATGTTGTATATGAGATACTCTGCATCAAGTTGTTTGAATCCCTACAAGGTCTTCTTATATCTGCATACATGGGTCTCTTTCTGGTATAAGCTTCTTTCTCAATTTGCTTTATTGGGAAAAACAGTCTTTTGCATGTAAATTCCAATCTGTTAGCAACATTACTTGTCTTCGGCATAAGGATATCCAGGTCTACAGGTTGCACAAGGAGCGCCCAAGCGCAGCGCATAAAAGAAGTCATTTTCGGACTTAAAAATCAAGCGAGCGGGTAAAATTATAGTGTCAACGGTCCAGATCCATCCATATGAGCAGGTCAATGGTTGGCGAGAGATCGCAGGTAGAGAAGTTGCGCCGAGGATAGCACAATGGATAGCGCCCACATTTTGTGCAGGATGGATGGCAGTCGTTCATCCCAAAGGACGCGTGGCACGAGATCTAGTCGCGTCGGCCTTTTGGCAGTCGCGAGTTCAAGGGGTGGAGGTTTTATGCCGATGTACATCTCGAAACCCCGAACCCCGAAGTGTCGATGGCGCCCAAAGTCAAGCCCGTAGTATCAAGGGGCAGTCTCAGCCGTCCATCTGAAGAGGACACCTGGCGCGCGATGAGGCTCCCCGCCTTTTCGCCCATCGCGGTTTCGAAGCGCAAGGAGCAACTCCCTCATATCCTCGATGCGCGAAGTGACGAGAGCGTCCCAGACCTGGGGCCCACAATAGCGTCCAGTGAGTTTAGGACCATCAGATTTGAAGGACGCGTGGCACTCAATCAAGCCATCTCGGCGTTTCGCTCATCGCGATTTGAAGAAGCAAGGATCAGCCCCTTCGTATCCGCGAGCGCCGAAAGCACCGTTGAGAGTAAGCACAGAGTCACAGCCCGTGGTCACTTGGGAAACGAAAAGAGTTGTGTAAGAGGGGCCAAAGGCACCGAGTTTAGTTACAGAGGGGATCATCGCAATCTCCAGGCGCCATCGGATCCGATCTCAATCCTGTTTCTCGTTTGGAGTTAATGAAGGCAAGAATGGGTGGTTGAAACCTCCTTTCACTCATTGAGTGTGAGGTATGGAGAGTCTGGCAAACGGTCTGCTCGAAGAGATCCTGTGTACCGATTTTTTCCAAAGAAACCATGCCGAAGTCCTCGACTAGACAGAGAAGTCTGCGCACGCTAGCTCAACACTTAATGGCTCAGCTACCCTCCTTGCAGGAACCATGCACAGTTAAGATGGCGCAAAAAGGTTTTCACGGGGGCGTCAATCACGATCAGTATAAGCGCAGTAGTTATTTCTCGAACTCGGGGTTCGTAAGTTCGGAGGGCGGACTATGTCTTTTAGTTGCGCGAGGTTGCGAGTTACGAAAAGTGCCCAGAGGGGGTCAACCTTCGCTGACCATCGCGTCTCGAGACTTCGCGAGGGGAGAATGCCAAAGTTCGATACTCCAGCTCGCGAAGCCGCGAGTTGCGAGAGGCGTTAGTACTTGGGCTCTAGCCAATGGTTACATGCAGAGAGCGCTGACCAGAAAAGGGGCCCGACCCGTATCGCCATCTCGAGGATCGAGAGTTTAGAAAAGGAAGCCGAGGGTCTTTGACCCACGAACTCGCGAATCGCGAAAGGAAAAGATCTTTTAATGATGGGCCCACGGTATCGCCGAAAGTGTTTTGGGTCGTCCGATCAAAAGAGGGGTACGTGATGTGCGATTAGGTTCTATCGCCCCTTCGCACATCGCGACTTCAAAGAGCAGGGATCAGCCTCCTCCCAGCCTCGAGGCATGAAGCGCCGAAAACGCCCAGGAGCTGGGCCCACGATCTTGACGTCCAGTCACTTGGGGAAAGAAAAAGAGTTGTGCAAAGGGGCCGAAATGTCGAGCTTAGCCGCATAAAGGATCACCGTGTTCTCCAAAAGACCAGTTCGGCCCGACCCTGATCTTGGTCCTCGCTAAAGAATTAAATGAAGGAGAATGGAGGTAGTTGAAACCTCGGCTCACTTACTGAATGCAAGACATGGAGGTTCCGACAGGCAGTCTGCCCGAGATGGTCTCGTACACTGATTTTCTCCAAAAAGGGGGTCGCGTCGAGTTCTCATCTGACCAGAGGAAGTCTGCACATGCCATTTTGGCCTTTAATGTTTCAGCTACCTCCCCTGCAAAGGCCATGCGAAGTTAAGAAGACGTTTGATGAAGGGTTTTCGTCCGAAGTTTGATTGAAGAGATGCTACGCCTTGAAGGGCGAGCGCGCCTTTGTTGGGCAAATCTGTCCGAGTATATGTACTTAGTTTTTTGCATTTTTTTAAGGGGGGATCGATGGTAGAGCGAAGCTCCCGACTGTAAAGTTTTAATAGACATTCTAGCTTTTTGGTTATGCATTTGTATGTGAGATTTCTTATTTTATAACAGACAGTCTTTCTTACTCCATCTAAATTTTCATCCCATACTGAGGGAGTTCGTGAATGACTTATTCGTGCGAACTATTGCAATTATGTTATGATAAAGGATTTATTGTTGCATTGTTGTATTCTCTGGTTTTTGCATTTGAATGTAAGAAGATCTTGCGTTTAGATGCCTTCTCCTACAGTCTGTTAGAAACTTGATGTTTATGACAGACCTTTGCATCTCTCTGATACAAGTCTTCCCCCTTACTCACCCTCACTACAACTCACTGTCTGAAGTTTGATTAAGACCCCACCCGTTCATGCATACCTGACCTAGTTTCGGAGTTAGAACAATGTTGTTTTGAGTTAGCTCCCATTCGATCACCTCTTTTACAAACAAATCGTGACATAAACTGATGGGCGTTGGGCTCTGCTCCTGCTGCAATCCAGGGGTGACTTCTAACGCTAACACAATCCATGGATATTGCAGGAGGTATATCTGGTTTATTGGAACGAGTTGTCATCATAGTCTTCTCCCTCCTTCTGGAAGAACCTCTGAATCTCGCAATGCTTCCATTCATAATTCTTTTTCACATTTTCTTACATACATTGTTCTTTATCATAACTTCCATTTCTCTTGCTTGATTGCTTCTAGTGGGTTCAAACCAAGTTGGTAGTCTTATGATTCTCAGTATAATAACTGGTTGTTCTGCCTTTTCTTTCTTTCTTGGAATCTTCATGTTTTTCCTCATGTTCTTATTTAGCTTTTGGGTCCATGGAGTCTTCTATCGATTCCATGCCCTGAAGATTTCAACTTCTTCCTTTCATCATAGGATCAAGGATGTAGATGGACAACCAAGGATACTTAAGGCTTCTTTTCGAAGAAGACTTCTTCTAGAGTCAAACTGAACACGTCTTGCTTATCATGGCTACTACTTTCAATGGGAACATGGACAGATACTTCATAATCCTCAATGGATCATATCATTTAGGATTAGCTCCCTCCTAAGCCTTGCTTCATGCATGAATGCATGCTCTTCTTTTGGAATTCTGTAATCAGCTCCCTCCATCTAAGAGAGTCCACGCTTTCGTCTGCATCCTTATTGCCTTCTGCAAAGTATCATAAGTCTTTTTCTAATTTCCTCTTGATTGTTGACTTCTTTATGTTTTGACTTCTTCTGGGTCTCTTCAATTTTGATTCTGATTTTGGACTATCTGACAGTTGTTACTTATATAATAGCTTCCACAGCAATTGTTGCCAAAGATTGTCAACGTACTTCATCATTTTCATGTGTATTGCTTGACTTGTAGTCATCGTGATAGCAATCCTTATCTTGTTATTTTTCCATAGGTATTGTTTCACTTGACCATCTTATCTTCTAATAAATAGATATACATGATATGTACAGGAACTATGTAAACATGGTATGACCAAGAACTTTGAAGAATATTGTTACTTTGACTTAGAAGAAGAAGTATGTTTTATCCTGCTTGGCTTTCTTTGAGGGTTCCCTTTCTTCAGCAACTGTAGCTTCGTCGGTTTCCTTCTGTTTCTTTAACTCAGGACAGTGGTTCATGTAGTGACCATATTTTCGACAATTGAAGCATTGTATCTTTGACATATCATTTTCTTGATTTGGTTTCTTTCCTTAAGCCAAACTTCTTCTTATTCCTGAAATTCTTGAACTTTGTTGTGAAGGCTTGATCATCGTATTTCTTTTGGGATTTCTCTTTTGTGTTAATCCTTGGTTCTTCTTGTGCACAGCATGTCCAAAGTTCTTCAAATGTGGGAGACTCTTTTCTTGTGTTCATGCTTGCGGAAAATGCATCCCATGTCTTGGGAAGGCCATTGAGTACTATATTTACCAATTCCTTTTCTAAAATGATTTCTTCAATAGCTTGTAGTTGATCTCTTAACTGAGAGATTTTCACAAAGTATGATGTTATGCTATCATCATCATTCATTTTCATGTCATGGAGCTCATTATACAGACTCATTACTTGTCCAATGTTTTTGACTGAGAAGAGATTAGTTACAGCATCATACATCTTCTTAGATGAGTCAAGATGAGAGATGTAGGGTATCAAGTGGTCTTTTATAGAGTCCACTATAATACTCAGCATTGATGTCATTGTCCTTGAACTTCTCCATAACTACAACGTTCTGAGGTTCCTTCTCTTTTCCTGCTTCAAATTGTGGTTCCATGATCTTGCCTTTCACAAGATCCAAAACTTTATTCTTGGCAAGGATGAGGTCAATCCTTGTCTTCCATACTCTAAAGTTAGAAGCCCCTTCTAACTTGTTTTCTGACTTTCGTAGAGTAAGTCATTATTGTTTGATTTGGTCATCCTTGGACTTTGACTTGGTCAACCTTTGACTTCTTGGCTTGCTAGGAGTACCAGGAGGTGCACTAGGTTAGGGCGCACTAGTCTATCCAGAAATTAGTTCAATCTCTTTACTTAAGGTGCCTTAACAAGAGGGTTAGGGTTTCGTTGCTACAGCAAAACTTTGACTGCAACTGCAACTGTAACTGAGCATATCCTCCCAATCTATCTTCCAGCAGTTAGACTGTCCAAAGATAGTGTGGGCCCATAACCTGTTAGAATAATAGGTGTGATCATTTCACCATAGACAATATAGCAATATTGTCACCCAACCATAGGCCAAAGCCACCCCCTAACACTTTAACCTTGACAGAGAGAATAATTCTGGAAGCAAACCCTATAACCAATAGCCAATCAAGGTAGCGTACCTCTCTCCAGAGCTAGCGTACCAGGCAAAAATTCCAAACCATAACCAAGCGAAAGTCCAAGCCAAAACTGCAATATTCCAATTGCAACAGCTGCAACTGCAACTCTTCTCCAAACTTGCAAACAACTGATTTTTTGTAGTTGCAAGAGTGAGACCCAAATGAGCTCTAGCACCCGTATTTATACTACTCCATCTTAGTTGTCTCGGTCGACTTCTCTTCCTGGGGACTAATAACTCAATATTAATTATTTCATTAAGTCGACTAGTCTTCTAGAGTTATTATCCAAGTCTTTGGGGTTTCTCTTGCTTCCCGGAATATTATAGTCTTGTCAGGATTACATGTAGAGGTTAATACCTCCCGCAGCTACTATAATATCAACATTTACTTAGTTTAAAAATCTCATTTCCAGCCTTGTCTAGCGACCTAGGACCTCACATTTTCACCATAACCTAGGTTAAATTTGAATGTCTGCATTTTGGAAGTTGTTTTAAATTTCGGTTACATCAAGTGCATTTCCAACACTTGATATAGTTTAGAAAAATACTTTTTTGAGATTGTATTAGAGCCTTAAAATTCACTTTTTTAGATCACATATTAGGCTCATTTTGTGAATTTAACATTCTCGAATTTTTCTTTAGAATCTCACTATTAAATTTCTGGATTTTGCATTCATATTTAATGCAGATAATTAATTTCCAAATTGCATTATTGGGCATTTGCATTTACAACTCATATTTTATTTGCTTAATTTTCACTCTATATTTGCAAATCTGAAAGGACACCTCCACATAACATCATTTAAATTTCCAATTTGACACAAGTCTAACAACCTAACACTCACTACCATATACTAGACTTGAAAGTTGGTTGGAAATCTAAACATACATACCTCCATTGAAAACACTTAAAACAGATTCCAAACCAAATCACATTGGTCCTTCAACACTTCATTGACACATCTAAACTATTGGACTTAGACTTGAACTAGGGATACCCTACTTGAGTTGCAGAAGAGCCAACCTAAAGTGAGACGAAGAGCTACTGAGGTGGCAGTGGTAGCCTTTCTAAGTTACACAAACTAACACCTTGTGCTTGGGACTTTACACTTTGTGGGTGCTAGATGTTGGAATCTGTAGCAATGTTCCATGTAACAATTAGTTCAACTGGTGAGTTCACTACAATGTGGTATAGTAAAATCTAGGGAATGTTTAGTCATAAGATTTAATTAGAGGCAAAAGCTTTAACAATACTGAGATATCACCATATTATTTTAGCGAAGCCTTTATGACCAGACAAGGGATCATGCCCAACCTAAACCTAATGTCAAATTTGGAGAGTGAAACAGGCATCCAATTATAATCTGAGACGTGTTACTCATTTGGACTTAAAACAGTTCAAAAGTCTGAAGATTGCCATGTGATTAGGTCTATTCAAAATCCTTATATGATGTCAAAAACTCAATATAATGAATGTTTTATCTTAATGCATCTTTACGAAATCTCTATTGAAAATGTGAAATTTGAATGAGTTATGACTATTAGCATGAGAACAATAACTAGTTTCTATGCTTATCAAAATGCATTTACCTATTATAAACTCAGGGAACTGCACCATCTCGATGAAATTACTCGTTTACTCCATAGTACTCCCACAATTGTTGTTACAGATGTTTCTGTAATCAGTGGCCACTTCTCTCATTCACTACTATTGAGGTAGCCAGGTCTTCTCATGTAAGCTGCAGTTGAAGTATTGATAATGTATATGTTGTTATCATGACAATCAAGAAGACTATATAGCATTTTGGGTATGTCATTTACAGATGAGGTGTTTGTCACATGTTTACAGGTAACTGTCTCATGAATACAATGATTGTTAGCAAATGATATAGTCCTCATAAATCACAGCTGGAAACCCTTAGCGATCTGATCAGTGACTCTTAGTGACCATGAAAGAATGCAAACTATTTGCTACCAGAGTCTACCAAGCCAACCTGGACTCACAAATCTAACTAAGATCAAGTCCAAATACGAGCTTAGTCAAACCGAGTCCATGTCTCACTCAGTCAACGAGATAAACTCAAGAACTGACTCACGAATCAGATCTGAGTTTTTCAGCCTAAGGTGAGTTGATTCGCAAGTCTGACAAGCCGACTCAACCTCACGAAAATAAAAGATAACATAAAGGAACACAGATGTTATTAGGTCTTTGAAGCAAATCTGAAGAAAACCTCCTTGCAGACCAAATCCCCACTTCCAACATGTATCAACCATAAATAGGATAGACAAGAAGCATAACAAAAATAGTTACACCAAAGGTTTTTACTGGTTTTTCCATCATTTGTTTTTACTGGTTTGGGTGTCCTAAGTGGATAGATTCTAAATATTCCAAAAACTCATAACTTATAAGTCATTCAAGTTGCAACACTTGCATTTAATGACAGTTTTAGAAGGGATAGTGAGGAGATGGTTACAATTTCGGAGCCACTGATGTAGGTCCTTAGGATGGTTGATAGTGAGAAGCCCACAATGACTTACCTTTAGGGGGGCATTAGAGTTACATATGGAGACGTAGAGGCCACATACATGCCTCTATGGAGATCATTGACAACAAGTAGACAAATAAGCTGCATATGCCTTTACATGCCACTATGTACTATGTAAACACAATGTTCTTTTATGATCTAGGCTTCCACGTAAATGGAGACGAAAAGATGGGACTATTTCATTGTATTAACCAGTGTTTTCCTAAGGATGTCACTCATAGAAAAGTCCTTCAATACTACATTTGAGAAATTTTTCCCATGAGCAATGCAAGCAAAGCAAGAAAGACCATGTTGCTAAGTACTACCTTCAAGCTAGACTCTCCATCTATTCTGATTCTTGAATTCTTAATTCTTGAAAGTTATATATTTTCTTATAATTGTTTATTTTTCATTTTTGTGTAATCATGCCATGTATAGTAGGCGTATGGTGGGAAAAATTTGGCAAAAAGTACTCCTAGGCTTCAAAATTTGCTATACAAATTTTAAACCAGATATGCTCTGCACCTAGTTGTGAGCATAATTGGAGTTTGTTTGAGCACACATGCTCTAAAAAAATGCAATCGATTAACCCAAAATCACCTAAACAATTAGATGTTTGTCCAATATAATCTAACTATAAATGAAGCAGTTGAAAGGCCAAAAATCAGTCCATATCACTATATACTATATAGTGACTAAGTTAGTATAGTTTATTATTTTCATTTCTTTGTTTATCTAGACTGAGTTATAAACATTCTTTGTTTAACACTGCAAGAGGTAGCGATCATCAAGCTATCAAGCTGGATGAGGGTGATCCAACATTGGATTGGATCATTCAACAAGAGAAGCCACCATTCAGAGAGGACTTGAATTGGTTAATCATCAGGGCATCAACAACAAGGGTGGGGCCTTCTACTTCTTATGACAACTAACACGTCATCTTTTGCTTTGGACCATAGTCCATCATCCTAAGTCCACGGTATTTTGTCGTATGTACTTACTACTATCATCTATCATCCATGTGCTATATATTTTGGAATTTCAAATGGGTTAATGTTGTAGTTTTGCATGATATCAACATTGTAAACTTTCATATTGATGAAATTATTTTCTGATGAAATCTTACTGTAATCTTTTTTATATGTTGATTTTTTCTTGAGTCAAATCTCAAGTCTTTCCCACCTCTGAGTCAAACCTTGACTCGTTGTCCATGCTGAGTTAGACACTGAGCTGCATCCTATAGTAAATTTGTTTGCTACCACATGCATTTTGTTGCACATCCTTGAACCACAACTATGCCTATTTTTTAACATTTTAGTATAATATGGCATTTTGTTTGCATGGATATTGTACACATGGAGTCTTTTGATGTAAAATAATGGAATTGCATCCATTCAGCTATAAAAAGGCAGAATGAAAAAGCATCAATTTCCAAGAAACATAAATCCTTTTAGTAAGAATGTTGAAGTGATAAATAAATTTCGCCTACATTATTGCATCCACATGACGTCCCAAATGTAGGGCTCCAATTTTGTGTTGCTCTTCATGTAACTTTTAACTCACTCTCTTGGAGGTTTACAAAGTAATAGGTATCTACTATCTTCCATAGGATTTCTACTTTATATCAATTGAGTGGCCAAAATTGTCTTAGGAATAACTGTTAAAGATTTTAACAATAATATTTTTGTTCAATAAACAATAGTGGCTTGTTGGGTCAGTGAAAGCAGGTAGCTAATATAGCCTGTTAATTTTCAAACCGTGGTAAGCAGATTCTATACTCAAAAAGAATGACCTAAAACCTAGGAAGGTTAAACCATGAAATCTTCAATCAAAATAGCAACCACTTAGTACATTAATCTGCAAACACATATGGCTCGAAAATTGAAATATGAACAAAACATGCACAGACCTAAACTTTCAATCATATCTGTCTTCTATTGAAAAAAATGAAAAGAATAAATACATTGTGTTACATCCCAAACCTACACTTCAAAGAGTAAAAACCCTAAAAGACAAGTGCAACTTTAGAGGAATTACAAGGGGTTGTCCATTGTCACCACAACAACACCATCTCTCACTTTAGGCCTTGTATCCTCCGACACAAGGGGGGTTTCCCTAGGAAAATATATGATAAAATTTAGAATTAAGTGGATGGTAGGTTGCCAAGACCAGTGCCAATCCAAGGGTTATGGAGTCAAGGAATACAAACAAAGAGGGTCTAAAGTTATATGGAGAAAAAGTAGTCAAGCCATACACTGATGTGCCATGACTAGTCCAAGTGGATTTTTCAGGTTATATGAGAGTACATGGGGGCCCTTATACAAGGTGCACAATCAACACTATGAATTTGCAATCAAGAGATAATGTGTAACCATAAAATAATGAAGGAAAAACTATAACATGATATCATAAGCAAAAAGGAATAAACAGCCCAACCAGATATCACATCACATATAATCTCATAAGACTAGTAAGCCATAATATGTGACATACCAAATATGTTATAACAGCAGCAAATTCCCCCAATATTCCATATTACATCAAGGGATAAAGAGGGTTAACAGCCTCACACGTAGTCCCTTCTCATGTGCCAAGACTTTCCTTCAACAAAGATTACTTCTAGCAGCAGGATATAATAGCTACTCAAACATAAAACCCAAATCATACAAGAGAAAAGAGATGAGATATGGAAACCTCGCATATGTTTGCTTGCCCTTTGACTTCTTCATCTAACATGATGTTCAACTAGGCTTACAGGGGTTTGCCCTGTCAATCCAACCATGAAAAACAATAGAGAGAACCACTCTTTATATAGAGTAAAGCTCAAGATCTCCTTACAATAGAATAACAATATCTTTTTCTAGATCCACTAATTTCTACAACAATAAATATCATGCACAAGTCTCCTCTATCAATGAATAAAACATGCATCATAAGGTCTTGAAATCCACTTGTCCTCATCTTGTGCAAGGTGTCCTCTTGAAAGTATGTGCCAGCTAGGACGTTTTTCCTCCAATGTTTAACCAACTCTTAAAAAGTGGATCTCATGTGAAGATAATAATATAATAATAGGCTATTTCTACATCCACAATTTTAGAATTATATAACCATCAAAAAATCTCCTTAAGAAGTTGGACACTCCCTTTAGGGCTCTTTCTCCAACAAGGCAAACAGAATCTTGACAAAGTTGATCTAGCATGGGAAAATGTGCCAAGTAATGCTGGGATGACCTCAAATGATGTGCACTAGAATAAGAATCCATGTTGGGCCCCACGTTTTGAATTTTGAAGACAGCGTAGTTACTACAACGGGAAGGACAAGGTGGTGCCGGATCAGCAGATAGAACATAATAGAGTTGTGCCACGTGGAGCAGAGATCATTAGGAGCAATAAAGAGTATCATCACTGAAGGAAGACAAGGACCAAAGCAATAGGAAAGATCCCAAGGGATCAAAGATGAGGTGGCAAACGAAGGGAGATACTTGGCCAAAGCATAAGGAGATAATTGCAAGTCCATCAAGCCAAGACCAAAAGAAAGACAACATCTTTGTAGAGTTTTGAATGTAACCCCCCGCCCTCGAGCACAAGGATATATATTGTAAAGGCACAGGTCTATGGGGGGTTGTTGTTAGTCAATCAATTGATAGCTAATAGATAGTCAGTGGCTATAGTATTCATCTGGTTTTGTGAAGGAGTCTGGGTTAGGGTTGAATATGATTTCTGTAATCTGATGTATGAGAATGAACTAGATCATAATGAATATCAATGGAATGAGGCCCCTATTTAAAATTTTCATTGTCTTCCCTGTGTATGGTGATTGTTATCCCCACTTTTTAGGGATAATTAGGAGATCATGTCTTGAGGCCCACAGGTCCTAGACATGGAGTACCGAGACCAAGATTGACCTGAGCATGGCCCTGGAGGGCCCACCTTTTCTTCTTCCATTGCCTTTGTCTTGATAGCAGCAGCAACATCCCTCACCATCGGCTTGGTCCTGTATCAGAAGAGGTTCTTGCTCCATGAGGTAATTGGTCTAGGTATCATGGTATGTGTCACTTTTGATCATTGAAACCTTTAAATATATGCATCTGATTCCTTTTATCTCTAAAAACTGCTTGGATCTCACATTTGCCCACTTGACCATGTTTGGGGGGGTTGACAGGGTGCCCTAGCAAGCCTGTGTCTGTAGGTTTTGGTTTGCCACTGGGGGATGTCTCATTTGCCTTAGAAAGGGTTGGTGCCTCTCTTAGAGGGGCTTTTTCTCTCTTTTCTACTTAATTAGGGTTTCTACTTAGCATTTAATGTAAAAACGGTATGATTTTGGTATTTTGGCCTTGTCGACCTTTTTATGACCTAAAAAGTAAATTAGGTCATTGATCCACTATATATTGAGGATTTTGATCCTCATTTTATCATCACAACTGACTCACTCATTAGTGAGGTCTGAAAATTGGCACCCTATCTTGGGTTATTGGATAATTTGGTGATGTGCACTTGTTGAAGGAAGGCTATTTTGGCATATTTTGGTTTCTCTCTTGAAGGAAGGTGTTACAACTAGGGTTTGCACATTTATTTATTGGTGAATTGTAAGTATTTTTCTGCAAAACTTCTTGAATGAATGGTTGTAGTCTAATTTCTTGCATGTATTTATGATTATTGCTGAACAAAAACCCTAGGTGACAAGCACAAAAGTAGGTCCTTGTCTCATGTCCCCTAATAGAGACATTTTCAGCCATTGATAGAGAAAAGAGAGCCTAGTCGTAGCTACACCCTCTTCTTCTCTTCATTTATTGCTAGTCATACTATTTTTGAAGCCAAGAAGAGTGAGACGTCCCTGGCCTAGGTTTACTACACTAGGGTCGTACTCTTTCTAGGGTTTGTTGAAAGGCCTTGCTGTAGCAACACCTCCCTCTTCAAACCCTCTTGTTTTGGTTATATTTTGTTATTATTGAGCTAGTCGTTTGCCGGGAAGGAGGAGAGAGCACGAGGCCTTGCTTTAGCAACACCGGAGTGAGCCTCTCTCCCCTAGGGTTCCAATTTTGAGGCCCTGCTTTAGCAGCACCTCAAAACTTTTCCCTCTAGTCCTTGAAATCTTGCCTCCTTCAACCTGTGTGTCCTTCACTTATGACTCCATTAAACCCTAAGGCACTGATCTAGAAGTCCTCCAACGTTGAAGTGAAATTGGTCAAACAACTCTCAAACTCTTTGAATCTTAAACCCTAACTATACTAACCCTAAGTTGTTGACGTCATCATTGGATATCTCATCTTTAAAGCAGCAATGTTTTACTTTATAAGCAATTGAATGGTGGATTAAAGCGTTTATTAAATGAAGTGTTGATTAGTTAACTTGAATGCCACATTGTTCTAGTATTTATTGGTGAAGTAACATTATTTTTCATTGCTATTTTGTAAACATTGACTTCGTCAACATTCACTTTCAAATTGCTTATATTGAATATCAAATAGTTGTTGATATATATGAAGTACTAACCAAGCCTGCATATATCAATTTATTGTTGCTTTGTTCTCGAGCATGGATTCTACTTGGTTATTGCTTCTAGTTATCTTTATTGGCTATAAAGCCGAACTATTTGTTTTGGTGGTGATCTGTGAAGGGGGAAACTTGTCATTGTCTGATTATCCTTTAGCCTCTTCAAAGCCCCAGGTCACCGGGGACGTCTCCCCTGGGCCTCACCTCCCTAAAGAGAAAGAACCATCCCATCGTGGTGACATTGGGTGGGATAGGTTCCTGTTACGCCAGTTTGGCTTTCTACTTTATAGCCTTTCTTCCTAGCTACAAACTGTGCGATAATAGTGATGATGTGTTTTACTGTTGCTCCTTAACTGTGCTTACGAATGGGGATGCTATCTGATCTAATATGTTGTGCCCTAAAATAGATAACAGCACTGGTTATAATGGTTTGTTAGTTATTGTGTGAATTGATGAGTTGCACTATGATGGATAAGTCATTGTTGCAATAGTTAGAGAAAGCTATGCATATGGAGTTGAATCTCAATCACAATAGCGACGTTGCGCGAGCCGTATACAACCTTTAGTCTTAACACAACGCTTGAGGTGAGACCTTCCCCTTCCTAGGGATTGAATATGCCAGTGCTTAGACTACATCGGGCCCCCTTTGTTGGACACCTATGTAGAACCTGGTCTGAGATCGAGCATGGCTCCGTTGTCGAGAAACCTCATCATGTGTATGGCGTTCTCAAGGCATGACTAACAACTAAGCAAAAGCTACATCATAGGATTGGTTGTTCAGCCAAACTAACCACTTTGAGGGACAATACATTAAGGGAAATCGGTCTCGATGTATGCATGATAACCATGACAATTATGAGATGTTTTGGATAGACTTCCCAATGGCACTATTCGCTTGGCTTAAAAGACTAGGAGAGCATCCACGACCAACCTGGAAAAGGAGGAGAGAGATCTAGTGGAATATCTAGAACCTAGTTGCGCAACAGAGTTTCAAACACAAGGTTGCAAGGGTTGTAAACATTTGGATGAAGACAACTATAGAAGGATACATTATTGGCTTCGCAGTGGAGTTGAAGCAGTTTTTTTCAAGAGCAGAAGAGCCATTCAAGAAGGGAGCTTGAGGAAGACTGGTGACGAAGGTTGTAATTTGGATGAAAATGTTCGTGGCGGAGGAAGATTATATGCCGTTCAACCCAACAGATATGGCAACATAAATCTTTGTGCATGGAAGGTGACCTGGGATGAGGCTAGCAGAAGTGAGTAAATAGAGAGGAAATTGTACCATGGAGGAAGCATAGGCTCTGGAGAGAGCAACGAGAGAATTGAACAGAGATGCAATAACCAAGAAGTGGTGGTTGAACGGGATGAAGAAGATTTGTCAAAGAGAGAGAATAGTCAAGGAGACAATAAGTAGAGAAGGGGGGACTGAAGTGCATCTAAAGGAACTAGAGGAGTTGTGGAAGCAAGAAGAAAAAGTCATCCAGTGGTTGAAAGAGAAGGGATTAATCTAGAGAGAAAATGGGAAGGAGGAGCAGTGTTTAGATAGTCGATGGAGCCAACAGATGGAGTGAAGCAAGTAGGCAATAATGTTCGGTCAAACGAAGAGAGCACTATATAGCAGACAATTGCATCCAGAGACAATGCAAATCGGGGTACTAAAAAGAACAGGGTCATGGAACCGCAAGATGGAGAGGCGCTCGACAGCGTGTTTCAGTTGTTTGAGACAAAATAAAGGCAAACAACAAACATGGTACAACCTAAGGATAGTGGGGCCAACCTAGAACAGTCACCACCCCTTGTGCATTTTGAAAAAACTGAGGTAACCCTTAAATTATCTTCTAGTTATAATTTACAAGCATCTTTTAGCAGTGGAGTCAAGAATAGTAGTGGTGGACGGCTTAGTGGAGGAAGTAACATTCGTAGCAACTGAGGAACAGTAGTAATCTTTAATTCTAGTATCATAGTTAGTCAAAAAAGGTGGAAAGGTTTTCTTTTAATAGGTAATCCGATAGACAAAATGGTTGATGCAACCAATAGTTCAACAATGTGCCTTCTTGAGTTTTCAGGGAAGGGTGATAATGATGCAAAACAACATTAGTTCCTATGTGAACTAATTTGTACGAAAAAAGAGTCACAACCTCGGATGCCAAACTGGTGGAATTTCTTAACCACCTTGAGGGAGGGGCCCTCCAATGGTACATGAACTTGTCCAAACAGATCCTCTAAGTACACCTAAAACTATGGACAAAGTGAAAGCAAGATTTGTGGTTGAATTTCAAAGACCAAACTTGGAGCAACAAAGTTGCATCGAGCTAAAGGAGATAAAGCAATGGATCAGTGATAGTGCTTGGGAGTATGATCAACACTTTTGGGACCTAATCAACCGAATTTCCTACTAGATCCATGAGACATAACATAAACAATGTTTCATTCAAGGATTGCTACCCCTGACCAAAGTACCATCGATGCAGTAGCAGTGGAACACGCAAAGAGATGCCATGGCATAGGCGATGAATATTGAGCCAATGAACAGGTACCCAAGTACAACAAGGGTAGGCGTTGCAACCCTACCCTCAGCTAGTGCAACAACTAAGCTTGTTCATTTCCAATCACAACTATCGGCCCTAACAAAAAAAAATTAGGAAATAAGTCGCACCAAAATCAAAAGGAAGTAGGTCTACTACATTGTGTGTAAAACAGAAGGACATATGGCAAATGATTGTCCTTCACTAAAAGTCAGGGTTGTGGCACCCAACCCAACACCGCCACCGACTAGGATCCCATGCAATGTGGTCAGTGAGTATTGTGAAATTTGCAGGACCTATGGCCACCCCCCCACATCTCTGTCGAATGCAACAAAAGTACACTTTTGCCCCAACCACCGTCCTTTCTGATACTAAGGACTATCACGCCCTGCAGGCATTGGAAAATTGATTCAAGAGGATCTCTTTCAGGGTAGAAGAAGCAAATTCTAGAGTGACTAAGGGAGGGGGCTAAGGAGGTTACAAAGGGGGCTACATAGGAGGGTACAACGGTGTCAGAAATGGTGGTTGCAACAGCCCTATCAAATGTTACAACTGCAATTAAATCGAACACATCTCTCGAGATTTCCCACATCCAAGGAGGATAAGATGTATCCATTGCAAAGCCACAGGTCGTGCAACTAAACACTGCCCAAATTTAATAGCTAAGTGGGAACAAGAGCAAGACAAAGGAATGTAAACTTGGTGAATTCAGAACCATGGTACACTAAAGAGGTTGGGGATCCGAGAATCAATGTGGTGACTAGATGTGGGGCTCATATAAGAGCCAACTATTCCCGCACATAGCTTCCCCACAAAAAGAAGGCATCTCTAACAAGCCCTAAGTTCAACGCAACAAAGCAAAAAATTTATTACAAAGAGGCTTTGGAAGCCTTGCAAGAAGCAACCACCACACTTGGCCTTGGTACCAGTAGCAGTTTTGCAACCTAGAACCCTTCTAAACATCCGAGGTAGAAGTGCACCAAGGGGTCACAGCAGGGAGAAAAAGGAGACACTGTCGCAACAAAAATAATTCACGACTTCTTCCAAACCCTAATCAAGATCTTGGATGATGAACAATTGACAAAGAGGTTGTGGTAAACTAGCCAAGGGATGGGAGGATGAACTTATTTATGCTCCCTTTCTAGAAAGAAGGGTTCAAAGAATCCATCAAAAGAAATCTCAAACTGGATGAGAGTTCAAAATGGATGTTCAAATCCATGGATATGAAGTACGGGATGTCATGTTGGATCTGGGATCCGACATGAACATCCTCCCAAAGAAATCATGGGAAATAATGGGAAGACCATGATTAATCTATTCACCCATCCAATCACCGCTAGCAAATCAATACAAGATATATCCTATTGATCTCTCATAGGACATGGAGTTAATTTGGGCATTGTAAGGACAATGGCAGGTTGCAGGATCATCGAAATTGTCAACAAGAAAGACACCTACCCTTCCTTGTTGGGATTTGAGTGGCCAACAATGATGAAGCAATCATCAATTTGAAAAGGGGGGTGATGTCTTTTGATGCAAATGGGACAAAGTTAATAGAGCCATCGACCCTGTAAAGGGAGAAACATACATAGAACCAATGGACGAAGCAATGGCTAGTGTTATAGTAGACCAGATATATAATTTGACTGCAAGAATGAGGGATGACTACATCAATCCCACTGCAAATGGAGTGATCAACTGGAGGAGCATTTGCTCCTATGATTCAAACAACCAAGAGGCATTCTAGGACTAGCAAGAGCACAACCATGAGATGTCATCTCATTGTTGTGCCATGATCAAATCCATCTATTGGATTGGAATAGAATTGTGGGACCCCACCATTTTCGATGGGACCAGGGACATTGAAGAATTCATAGAAGATCTAAGCCTAGCTTTACAAGAGGAGCAATTAATATTGACCTTGGATGTAACTTTAAGGTCCACACCCTCCAGGTGGTGGGCTACCCATAGAGAACACCTTGACAACTGGGAGAAAGTGAAACCATCTTTGCAACACCAATTTGCTCCACCACCTGAGTACCAAATGATCCATATTCCAAGGGTGTATAAGACCCAATTGACTTCCGAGAAGTCTACAAAGTGAGGACAAGCCCCATCATACATGTGGACGAGTGCATTCAGAAATGGATCGGAGAAGACTTCCTGGAATAGCTTTGGGTCCATAGCTTCATTCACAGCTTGGAGCCTACTCCCAAGGCTTGATACCTGCATGAGAAGGCCCAAAGACAAAGCCACAAATGGAAGCATCTTAAAGCAGGGTTCTACGCAACGTTGTCCTACTTGGGTAAGGCTCTGAGTATTACTTTGGCTTTAAAACCTATCAAATCTTTTATATTTCATACTAGGGTACTCAGACTACCAGAATATGTTTGCAAAGCGCATCAGCGCAAAAAATCGTCAAAAAAATCAGTCCACACCTAGATAGACAAGCACTAGGCCTTTAAATGTTGTGCCAAGAAAACAGAGAAACTGAAAGAAGAAGATGATTTGGAGAAGTTGTGTCCCCTGTTAGTCTAGGAGATAGAAGGGGAAAGAGCAATAAAGGAGACGACAGAGGATCCAAAAGGGGAGATCTATCGAAAGCTATTGAAAATAAAGCAATTGAATATTGATACAGAGGATCAACCTCAATTAGCATTCATCGGGGACTACTGGGACGATGTGATAGTTTTTGAGGTTGTGGCCTTGTTCAAGGAGTATGCCAACATGTTCCCACAGAGCTTTACAAAAATAAAAGGGATAGAAGGGGAACTTGGCGAAATGAGGATAGAACTTAAACCAAAGGCCAAGCCTATCAAGAAAAGTTCCTACAGATTAAGCCCACATATCAAGGAAAGAATGAAAGAGGAGATTGGCAAAATGATTGCAGCGGGTTTAATATTCTCGGTGGAAGAGTCAAACTAGATTAGTCCAATCGTTATATGTGACAAGAAGGCCCTAGTGGTATAAGAGTTGTGTGGACTTCAAAGGGTTGAATGTTGCCTACGTCCATGATCCATTCCCTGCCTCTTTAAACAATGAGATGTTGGACCAAGTTGTAGGAAAAGAGGATTACTCCTTCACTAATTGACTTCTTGAGATACCATCAAGTGAGGATAGTTGAGGAGGATAAAAAGAATACCACCTTTGCTACAGAGTGGGGTTCTTACGCTTATAATATAATTCCATTCGAGTTGAAGAGCAGTTTTCTCCAAGATAGTTATTGCATCATTCAAGGAATATATACACAAGTTCCTAGAAGTGTATTTGGATGATTGGATTGTTGGTGTTTTGGTAGCTGCGGGAGAATCTTTCCCTCCTAGATGACCTTTCTTAGATGAGGAGAAGATTCTGGAAGCAAGAGATCCATTGGACAGATGTTGAAATACCCTAGAAGAGAAGTCGGCTCAGAAGAATAAAGTATAATGAAAAGACACCTTCCCAGAAGAGAAGTCATCCAAGCTAGAAGGACAAGAAGACTATAAATAAGGAGGCGCCTTAGCTCATTTGTTCACTCACTCACACTCTCTCAGCTATACAGAAGCTAGGCACAAGTTTGGAGGAGGTGACGCAGTAGCTACCGCTGCACAGTTTATTATTGCTCAGTCTTTTGGTATCTCTTTCTTGTGCGCTACTCCTCAAGAGGTGCACTACCTTTGTATGGTGTTGTTGCTGCAGTTGTGGTGGTATTTCTGGTTGAGCTAGCACTTGTGCTAGGGTTTGTCTGATTGGACTTGCTTTGTGAACGAAATCTATCTAAGAAAAGTTGTTGGGTTTTTCCCCCATTTGGGTTTTTTCCCCCATAAATATCTTGTGTTCTTTTATGTTTTATGTTGCTACAGCTCAATACATGATATATATGTTAATGGTAACAAAGTAAAAGAACACTAGTAACACTAATGCTCTGTAAATAAGAAAAAAATCCAACATGGTTTCAAAGTTGGTTACCTTCAGAACAGTTTAACCGCTAGAAGGAAGATCGGTACAGCGACACCTTGCAATTGCAATACTTTTTCAAGCTCATTGAGCACTGCCCCAAGGACATTGGGAATAATTCCTTCACAGAGAAATGCGCCCTAACCTAGCGCACCCCTTGAAACCCTCAGCATGCAGTTTGGTGAAGTCTGAAGAATCGAGGTTTTATAGTGCTAAGGTTTCTACCGATGAAAATGTCAACCAGTATGAGAGTTGAGGATAGATTGGATGGAGCAGATAACTTCAGATCCTGGAAGCACATAATTCTCATTCTAGAAGAGAATGATCTATTAGATGACATAATGAAAGATTTTCCAGAACCTGAAGATGAAGAAGCAAAAGTGAAGTTCAAGAAGAATGAGGTCAAGGCCAAGAGGATCTCGACAGATTCAATCAAGGATCACCTGATACCCAATGTATCACAGCTGAAGACACCGAAGGAGATGTTTGATGCCCTAACCAGACTTTATGAAAGTAAGAATGTTAGTCGAAAGCTTACTTTAAGGCGTCAACTCAGAAACGTGACTATGAACAAGTCAGATTCAATAGCCAACTTCTTTACAAGGATCTCACATATCAAGGATCAATTAGCAGCTACTGGAGATCCAATAGAAGACGTTGAACTTGTGACCACCAAACTCAATGGATTCCCTCCCTCATGGGACCCATTTGTCCAAGGAATTTGCACAAGAAGGATGCGTCAAAGGTCAAATGCTACAGTTGCCAAAAGCTGGGACATTATGCCTTTCAATGTCTAGATAAAAATGAAAAGGAAAAGAAGAAACATCATGCACATGCAGCAGACCCAAAAGAGCACTCAAAGGCATCAAAGGATGAAGAATTTGTCTTCTGGACAATGGTGTTTCCATACATATGAACGATAGAAGGAAACTCAAGCAGGACAACAACGCCAGACTCCGGGTTTGCATATCAAGTTTGATATTTATATTGTTGTTGCTTAAGTAAGTACTGTACCTAGGATAGTAGTCTTTACAACTTTATTATTTGGTATTGCTATCAAATGTTTAGGTACACCTGAATATTGTCGGTACGACTACCATTAAGAAAATGCTCATTTTCATTATTTATGATATACTTGTCTGCAAAATGAAATTGATCTCCTCTAGGAGATGTTATTGATTACTAACCATTCCATGGAAATATTGTTCGTGTCTCTTGTTCTGGGCAGGACACAGGTGATAGCTCTAAGAAGGAGCTATGATGACGGTTGTAGGAGGCAACTATTTAGACAGTCTCTAGCCGAGACATAGAACTGTGTACACGAACGTACACACCCATGTGAAGAAGAAGACAAAGAAGAGTATATCTTATGGAGATTGACTGAGAGGAGCAAAAGGCTCCAAAGATGGTCGTACAGCTAATTTGACCACTCTTCAGATCATCAAGAAGAGTCAATAGTGCGAGAAGGGCACTACCTAGAAACGATGTAGTAAAACCAGCATGTTCTCGTGATAACTTGCATAATGCAAAGGAGATACATATGCATGGCACTAATAAGCCATGCTATGAAAAGAAGCAGATGACTCCACCAGTGGTGAGGCAGGAAGGCCCACCAAGTACCAACTCAGAAGGAGCTATATTTCAGAGGGAATCAACCCTTAGGATCCAGTAGGGAAGAGCAACCTCCCAGTACAGTCCATAGGAGATCAAACTTCAGAAGAAGTCAACAGATGCAACAGAAGCAGTTGGCTCCGAAGATCATATAGACTCAAAAGGAGTCAAGCTTCAAAGGGAGCATGCTGATTCGGAGTGAGCTTGATCTCAAAGAGAGTCAATGGCTTAGAGACTTTAATTCAGAAAGTATTCCTTCTCAGATTTAGATAGGAGAGAGAGACGTCTTCCAGGACTGACAGACAGGTGCCATGAGTTGAGGAGGCTAGATCGAAGCTTCAGAGGCTTCTAGGAGATGTGAGATCTCCTAGGAGGATTCCCCTGTCTCGATAGACCTTGTTGTAGTGACAGAGGAGGCAGACAGTCAAAAGGACTGGGATATAGATTTTGCCTCCGTTCCAGAAACCACACATGTTTTTCCAGCTATGTGGCGCTAATGATCAGCATCATTGATTCAGAGCCTTCCACCATTGAAGAAGTTGTTAAGAAGGAGGAATGGAAGGATGCCATGATGGAGTAGTATCAGTCCATCACGAAGAATGATGTGTGAGAGGAGGTTCTGAGACCAGAACAGAAGTCAGTAGTGACTTCCAAGATTGATCTACAAGATCAAGCATGTTGCAGATAGTAGCATAGAGATGTACAAAGCTTGATTTGTGGCTTGAGGATTCTCCTAGCAAGAGGGAGAAGATTATGACGAGACACTTGCTCCAGTAGCCAGAAGAAGTGTACATTGGAGTAGCCACAAAATACATGAGGAGTCTCATGTCTGCAGATTGAAGAAGGCTTTGTACGGGCCTACACAGGCACCCAGGACATGATATGCCAGATCAGATAGTTATTTGATGATCTTGTGGATGGTTTCCCATTGATCCTACATGTGGATGACCTATTTATGACAAGAGATGAGAAGTTCATAATTGGCTGCAAGAGGGAGCTCTCTTCAGAGTTTGAGATCAAGGATCTAGGTCTGATGCATTACTTCTTGGGATTGGAAGTGTGGCAGAGATCAGATGAGATTTTCCTTAGCCAAGGAAAATATATTGTTGAGATTCTACAAAGAATCAGGATGATGGACTGCAAGTCCATGACCACACCCATGATAAATTTGAAGCTCAAGTGATAAATCTTCAGATTTGGTGGATCCCACGATGTACAGATAGTTGATTGGATCCTTGATGTACCTGGTTAACACCAGGCCAGACGTATGCCTTACAGTGAATACCTTGAGTCAACACATGGTTGAACCTAGACAGGTACATTGGATGGCATCAAAGCATATGTTGAGGCACCTTCATGGTACGATTGGATATGGATTGAGATATGTCTCAGGTGGAGATGTGAAGCTGCAGGGATATACAGATTTTGACTGGGCACGGAGTGCAGTGGATCGGAAGAGTACTTCCGGATGTTGTTTCAGTCTGGGATCGGGCATGATCTCATGGTTGACCAGGAAGCAGACATCAGTGGCACTCAGTACATCAGAAGCAAAGTATATCGCAACAAGCGTGGGAAGCCGTGTAGCAGTGTGGCTCCGGAAGTTGCTAGCTGGGATATTTCATCTAGAATTGGAGCCAACTTTGATACATTGTGACAATCAAAGTTGCGTGAAGCTTACCGAGAACCCTGTATTCCATGACAGGTCTAAGCATATAGAGATCAAATATCATTACATCCGGGACATGGTGGAGAGAAAAGTTGTGGAGCTCCAGTACATATCCACGGACGAGCAGATAGCGGACATTCTCACCAAGCCCTTGTCGAGAGTGAAGTATGAGTACTTCAGGAACAAGCTTGGAGTGTTGTCAAATGTCCACCCTCATTGAGAGGGAGGTCTGTTGTTTCTTCTCATGCCGACTATTAACCCTCTGGCCAAGGGTTCCCTAGATCAGTCACACGAGGTGACTGAGGGGGTAATGCATTGTCAGACCTGCTGAGAGAAGAAACATCACACACGTAATCGTAAGACTATGGCAGAGGTTGTGTGACTCCGAACAGTAGTTGTGTGCTACTTCAGTTGTTGTGTACCATTGGCAGAGACTGTATCCGGACAGTAGTTGTATGCTACTTCGGTGGTTGTGTACCATTGGCAGAGATTGTGTCTCTGGACAGTAGCTATGTGCTACTTCGGTGGTTGTGTACCTCTGACGGAGACTGTGTGTCTCCAGACAATAGCTCTATGCTACTTTGATGGTTGTGTACCACTGGCGAAGACTGTGTGTCTTTGGACAGTAGTTGTGTGCTACTTCAGTGGTTGTGTACCACTGGCGAAGACTATGTGTCTCCGAACAGTAGTTGTGTGCTACTTTGATGGTTGTGTACCACTTGTAGAGACTGTGTATCTCTGGACAGTAGTTGTGTGTTACTTTGGTGGTTGTGTACCATTGGCGGAGACTATGTGACTCTGGATAGTAGTTGTGTGCTACTTTGGTGGATGTGTTCCACTCGCGGAGGCTGTGTGACTCCAGACAGTAGTTGTGTGCTACTATAGTGGATGTGTTCCACTAGCAGTGACTGTGTGTCACTGGACAGTAGTTGTGTACTACTTGGCAGCAATTGTGATCTATTGGATGACATTGTAGTAGTTGTGTGCTACTAGTTAATTGTCATGGAGATTACCAGAACGTTTGGATGTAGTTGTGTGTGCTACCGTTTGATCGCAGAGACTGAGCCTAATGATTCGATCTACCGAAGGTATTGTAGCAGCTGTGTAGTTAGTGGACTACCAGATGAAGACATCATGAAAGATGTCTCTCTAGCTACTTCAGTGGTTGTGTACCACTGGCGGAGACTGTGTGTCTCCGAACAGTAGTTGTGTGCTACTTCGATGGTTGTGTACCACTGGCAGAGACTGTGTGTCTCTGGACAGTAGCTATGTGTTACTTCGGTGGTTGTGTACCATTGGCAGAGACTGTGTGACTCCGGACAGTAGCTGTGTGCTACTTTGGTGGATGTGTTCCACTGGCAGAGGTTGTGTGACTCCAGACAGTAATTGTGTGCTACTACAGTGGATGTGTTCCACTAGCAGTGATTGTGTGTCACTGAACAATAGTTGTGTACTACTTGGCAGCAGCTGTGATCTATTGGATGACATTGTAGTAGCTATGTGCTACTAGCTGATTGTCATGGAGATTACCAGAACGTTTGGATATAGTTGTGTGTGCTACCGTTTGATCGCAAAGATTGTGCCTGATGATTCGATCTACCAAAGGCATTGTAGCAGTCGTGTAGTCAGTGGACTACCAGATGAAGACATCATGAAAGATGCCTCCCTAGCTAAGAGGGAGTGTTGGTGTTTTGGTAGCTACGGGAGGATCTTTCCCTCCTAGATGACCTTTCTTAGATGCGAAGAAGATTCTGGAAGCAAGAGATCCATTGGAGAGATGTTGAAATACCCTAGAAGAGAAGTCGGCTCAGAAGAATAAAGTATAATGAAAAGACACCTTCCCAGAAGAGAAGTCGGCCCAGCTAGAAGAACAAGAAGACTATAAATAAGGAGGTGCCTTACCTCATTTGTTCACTCACTCACACTCTCCCAGCTACATAGAAGCCAAGAGCAAGTTTGGAGGAGGTGACGCAGTAGCTACAACTGCACAGTTTATTATTGCTCAGTCTTTTGGTATCTCTCTCTCTTATGCGCTACTCCTCAAGGAGGTGCGCTACCTTTCTATGGTGTTGTTGCTGCAGTTGGGGTGGTATTTCTGGTTGAGCTAGCACTTGTGCTAGGGTTTATCTTATTGGACTTGCTTTGTGAACGAAATCTATCTAAGAAAGTTTGTTGGGTTTAGCCCCCATTTAGGGTTTTCCCAGGATAAATCTCTTATGTTATTTTCTTTTTTATGTTGTTGCAACTCAGTACATGATATATATGTTAATGGTAATGAAGTAAAAGAACACTAGTAACACTAATGCTCTGCAAATGAGAAAAAAATCCAACATGAACAATGTACAGCTTGTTGAGGGACCATGTTGTAATGCTACGACTAATGTTTGAAAGATGTCGACAATTGCAAATATCTCTCAATCTAAAGAAGTGCATATTCTGCATGCCCTTTGGCACATTGTTGAGACATATGTTCGAAGGGATGGAGTATAAGTGGATCCAGCCAAGATAGCAACCATAGTAGATCTAGAATCCCCGACAAATGTTCACACCCTGTGGTAGACCTTGATCCATACAAGATACTATTGAAGATTCATTAAGGGGTATACGTCCATGATTGCCCCAATGGAGTGGTTGTCGAAGAAGACTGAGAATTTTACCTGGAAGAAAGAATGCCAAAAGTCTCTAGACCTTCTAAAGAAGAAATTGGTACGTGCACCCATCCTAGTTTTACAAAATTGGACTATTGAGTCTCATGTACCCATTGATGCCTCAGGCATTGTGCTAGGAGCCATCTTGGCACAACCCAAAGAGGGAAAACTTGACCATCTAGTTTGTTTTTCCAATAAAAAACTATCAAAAGTTGAGCGCAGCTATACCACTATTGAAAAAGAGACGTTGGTGATGGTATACTAACTACAAAAGTTCTGGCACTACCTATCGAGAGGGCATTTCAAATTCTTCACGTACCACTTAGCGCTTAAGTATTTAGTGAGTAAACCGGTACAAGAAGGAAGGATATGCAGGTGGTTGTTCCTATTCCAGGAATCTGACTTTGATGTCATAGTAAAGCCAGGAAAAACGAATGTCAAGCTAGACCACTTATCCAAAATAGAAATAAGGGGATTTGTAGTATCGTTGGATGACCAGCTTCCAAACTCTGAATTATTCAAAGTCGAAGCAATGTTTGACTAATTGGAGGACATAACCATTTTCCTTACCACAAAAGTTGCACCATGAGGATATTCTGCAAAACAAAGGAAACAGTCAGTTGCCAGAGCAACTGATTATCAATTGGTTGTGGGCCAGTTGTACAAGTTAGGTGGATGGAATAATCAGGCATAGTGTGATGAACCATGAACGACCAAGATTTCTGTGGGAGAGCCATAATGGAGCGATAGGGGGCCACTTTGATAGTAAGGCCACAGCTTGAAAAGTACTACAAACAAGATTGTGGTGGCAAACAATGTTCAAAGATGCTAAGGAATATGCTCAATATTGTGATGTCTGCCAGAGAACTGGATGACCATCCAAACGAGACGAAATGCTACTGCACCCGGTGGTTGTGCTACATTCGTTTAAGAAATGGGCAATGGATTTTACTAGGCCCATCAATCCGCTAGTGAGACATTCAAGATCCCAATACATCATCACTGCTATGAACTATCTTACTAGATGGTAAAAGGAAGCACAAATATGGCCACAAGGTTCATTTTTGAGTACATCATATCCAAATTCAGATGCCCCGGGAGTTTGACAACTAATCAAGGTAAGCACTTCTTGAGAAACACTACTAGGAGCCTCACACAAGAGTTTATGGTGCAACCCCACACTAGCAGTCCCTAGCACCAGCAAGCCAATTGGACTGTTGATGCCCTCAATAAAATATTAGAGAAGGGTCTGACGAAGGTCCATGCTATCGACCAAGACGATTGGGACGAGAGAATACCTACAATGACCAAGAAACTCATTAAACACACTAGATTGTGATGCTCCTGAGAAGGAAAATTGTACAGTGTTGTTACTTTAGTCAAGTCAATAAGGCTCAGCGTGTGAACGAGCCAATTGGTCTAGTGGAATAAATCTTAACCCTGCAATTAAGAAGTCCTTGGTTGAGTCAAGTTATATTTGAGAACCTTTTAAACAGTTTGACTTTGTAATTTTCTTATAATGCTTTTTGAAGGACAAGCACCCCCTTTGTGGTTGAGTGGGGGAGAGGGGAATTCTCATTTTTAATCTGTAAAGTTTTAGGTTTGCATCGAGAGAAGGTATTGCACCAAGAGCAAGTCTTTGGATTGCGTCAAGATCTCGCCTACAAGTTGTGCCAAGATAGAATCTTTTGGTTGTAGCATTGCGCTACGGCAGAGGTTATAACAAGAAAATCCTATTGATCATGTCAAAATTTGTTGATCTGCCAATAATAATTGCGTGTATTTAATACCTACACTAAGTCATAACAATGAAAATGATGGACATGGGGGGTTAAAGGGACAACTTATAGGGGTAAAGTCACCGATGTCATTCAATATCCTGTCATTCGAATTTAGTTAATCCTGTCATTTCTTTCAATAATGGTGGTAATCTAACAATAAATGCACTCGGAAAAAGTCACAATTGCCACATGATCCAATTACCTTTTCAAGAATTTTGGAAAGATTTGGTTGCTTTTTGAAGTTATGAAGGATCAAATCAATGGTTGAATTAATGACAACTAAATATCCATTGCACACTGTAAAGTCCAGAGATGTCATTCAAAAGGAGTGTGAGGACTAGGGGCATTAGCAGAAGGTCTCACGAGAAAGAGTCCATGGAGGGGGCTTCCAAGGTTGTGTAGGTTCCTCTGATAATTAGAATAAAGAATAAACAATGGTCAATGTTTTTATATTTGTTACTGGAGAGGTGAGATACACATATGTTTGTTTATTGGTTTGGCTACTTTATCAAAACGGTTTGTATATTTCAAATCTTGAAAAAACTAATTTTATTTTTATAAGTAAACCAACCACTTATATTACGAAAAATTTTGAATTCACGTTCCAAACCAATAGTCATCAAAAATTCGTCCAATTTATTTAAGCTAATAATGCCAACTTCTTAAGTCACTCTGTAGATCAATCACTTGAAGAAGAAGACAAGAGCCCAGAACTAGTCAAGAGCTAGTTAATGCATATGCCCCAAAACAAAGACTAGAGAACCGAAATCCAGAAGATTATCGAAGGAATGCCACTGTTGTACACAAGGAGGGAGTTGGGCAAGGCAAATATCAGGGTGACAACCAAGACGAAATAAGTAGTTCTCAACGAGCCCATGGACCCCTGAGTCTTGCAAAGGAGAGATTTCAAAGGAAAGATAGAGCAGACATCAATCGTCGAGCATGACTTCACAGAAGCATAACAGTTTCCATCCCTCCATCCCACATACTATATGCATGAAGTTCAACTCAACAATGCAGAGACAAGGGAGGAAGTGATTGACGAACTTTAGCCACTTCTGACGTCATCCTTGCTAAATATTATTGCGAGCCCCGACCTTTTGCACCTTGACACCCATGCATATGTGCATAAAATTCCTACTGAACAGAGTAAACCAAGGAAAGCTATGGTTGAATAAGCCATATCCATTCTCCTTAGAACTTGTTTGAGACCTCATTGGTCTATCAATGTGTTGAGCTAGCAACAACCCCCCATACTATTTCAACTTCAGTATCTGATCGAGGTAGAAATAGCATGGGGCCCCTCCTACTTTGGATGTCTTTGGACTTTCATGGCCTTATTGTATATCGTCTTCCTTTACCTTGAATGTTTGCTTGTTGAACTTGTCCTGATTCTTTTACTTTGAAGCTCACTAGGCTCTTCACAGACATGCTTTGACCCTTTCGCTGGCCTCTAAGCAAGTTGTTTGACACTTCGAAATTTTCTTAAAAGCTTGTGCAAAACTTCATTTCACACCTCACAGAAAATCTTACACTTGCAAGGTATCATACTCAAACTTATTTTCTCTGCAATACAGTGCATTTCATGCCTCAAGTAGTCTCTAGTGCAATACAGTGCATCGCCCTAAAGTTTGGTTCCCTGCAACACAATGCATCACACAAAGTTTACTTCATCACAACAAAGGGGAATTTTCCTCGAAGCTTGATCGAAAACTTGCTTTTTTGCATCTCATAAAATTTCCTTCGTTGCGACGTTTTGCACTAGAAATGACTTTACCCACGAAACAATGCATCGCTTAAAAGTTTTTCTTTCTCATGAAATGGCGCATTGCGCCAAACTTTCCTTCTTTGTGATGTTTTGCATCAACCAGAAGTTTTCATCTCATCAGTATATCGCATCGCACAAAATTTTCCTTTAGTACGAAAGATCACATCGATCTAAAAATCTCTTCATCGAGACAAAGAAAACTTCAAAAAAATTCAAGTAAATATCTCCATCTTCTTTATCGCATCCTCGAAAGTTTCTTGCAATGTGACATATTGCAAGGAAACATCTTTTTTCCTATCACGTATTGCAAAAACCGATGGATTTCACTCACGCAATAGAACACAACTTCCATAATTTTTTATCCATGCTTCATTTTGCACTTAATTTCTCTTTCTTTGTGACATGTCGCACCGTAACAATGTTTTCTCTTGCAACGTTTTGCACAGACCCAAAAAATATTTTTCGCATTACACAAAATTTTCTTCCATTGGGTCGTTTCGCACCAGAAACATCTTTCTATGCGACGTGTCAAGTTTTCATCTCCTCGGTATATCGCATCGCACAAAATTTTCCTTTAGTACGAAAGATCACATCAATCTAAAAATCTCTTCGTCGAGACAAAGAAAACTTCAAAAAAATTCAAGTAAATATCTCCATCTTCTTTATCGCATCCTCGAAAGTTTCTTGCAATGTGACATATCGCAAGGAAACATCTTTTTTCCTATCACGTATTGCAAAAACCGATGGATTTCACTCACGCAATAGAACACAACTTCCATAATTTTTTATCCATGCTTCATTTTGCACTTAATTTCTCTTTCTTTGTGACATGTCGCACCGTAACAATGTTTTCTCTTGCAACGTTTTGCACAGACCCAAAAAATATTTTTCGCATTACACAAAATTTTCTTCCATTGGGTCGTTTCACACCAAAAACATCTTTTTATGCAACAGGGAATTTTCCTCGAAGCTTGATCGAAAACTTTTTTTTTGCATCTCACAAAGTTTCCTTCGTTGCGACGTTTTGCGCTAGAGATGACTTTACCCACGAAACAACGCATCGCTTAAAAGTTTTGCTTTCTCGTGAAATGGCGCATCGCGCCAAACTTTCCTTCTTTGCAATGTTTTGATTCAACCAGAAGTTTTCATCTCCTCGGTATATCACATCGCACAAAATTTTCCTTTAGTACGAAAGATCACATCGATCTAAAAATCTCTTGGTCGAGACAAAGAAAACTTCAAAAAAATTCAAGTAAATATTTCCATCTTCTTTATCGCATCCCCTAAAGCTAGGCGGCGGGGGGGCGCCCCCCCCCCCCTCGAACCCGCTCCCGAATCGCGCTCCGAAGGGGAGCGTTCAGGGAGCGCTCTTGGGAGCGCGCTCCCTGAACGCTCCCCTTCGGGAGCGTT
>JZKD02S0802147.1:579706-590960 GCA_000966675.3 Picea glauca | reverse complement strand
TCAAGGACAAGGACAGCCATTCAGAGGAGAGGGTCAAACCCTTATGAAGTGGTACCAATGTAATCTACAGCGTGGCATTTCTCAGCAATTAAACTTACATCTGTAAGGGACATTGTACCTCCAGTCAGACGTGGCTCCACCATGCAGCAGTTAAAGGATAGCTGCACACAGCAGCATACATAAGGGCGGCAGCCAACCACTAAAGCTATGAATGGCAGGTCATGACTCCCCTCATACAATAGATCCAAGAGCCAAACCACAAAGGCACACAGCGGCAGCATACAGGGAGACACTACAGTCACAAATGGACCGAACTGCAACTGTAGAAAGGTCACGGCTCCCCTTATACAATAGATCCAAGAGCCAAACCACAAAGGCACACAGTGGCAGCATACAGGGAGACACTACAGTCACAAATGGACCGAACTGCAACTGTAGAAAGGTCACGGCTCCCCTTAATCACCACACAACAGCAATCAAAGAAAACGGTGGACAGCAAAGAGCCACTCCAACCACAAGGAACAGCCGCATCTAGCATACTCCTCCCTAGGAGTATGCTATCATTTTCTTGCTTACTTTCTAGCTTGTGCTTTAAAGACTCCATCACCCAATTTTAAAGGCACTAATCTGAAGTATTATTGCATTGGAGAAACAAAATATTGCATTGGGAAACATGATTTCTTCTCATATTAACTTTTTGCAACTTGGGTTGTGTTCCTTGTGCTTAGAGCACCTCTCAGCCACTAGGGCATCCCCTCTAGAGGGGTAGTTCTTGCTGTTGTTACAAAATTGCATCTTCAGCCATTAGGGCTGCAAAAACCCTAATCTAATTACTTAAATAACTCTCTAATCAACTGCTGGAATTTGCCCAAAGTTTGCACACTTACACCTCTTGGCCTAGCGCACTTTTTGGCAAAGTTTGGAGGAGTTTTAGTGGCTGATTTTCTTGCTGTAATAAGTTGATTGTTACAGCCATAAGGCTGATATATATTGTTGAAGAAAGTGTTTACAACAGCCTTATATTTTCATGCTAGTATCTTGGTCTTTAAATCTTGAGTTTTACTAGTGTTTAGCTAGTCTATCTATTGCATCTTTCACTTGATTTCTAGCACTTATTTAGCAGCTTACTGTGCCATTTCATTGTTGATATATATTGTTACTAACAGTTGCTATTAGGGACAGAAAGCTTAACTTGCTTGTCCAATTGATTCTATTGTATCATATGTTTGGTTTTCTTGTGTCTCGGGCAGGTACTTCACCATTGGCAAGTCACTCAACACATTTGGCAACCCTTGAACCTTCCCAAAACTCTTTTCCAAGACCTTCATACTATATAGAATTGACCCCTAAGGACATTCTCTTCATCTTCACCCTTTTCCATCTCATTCCCCCTAGGGTCACCAGGATTCCCTCCTTGAGGTGACTACCTCACCTCTAAAGTGACGGGGACACCTGCCTAAGGTGACAGTGGGTAGGCGTCGTTGTTTTTCTTCATATGAGATATGATCAATATACTGTTACAATGATGAGTGTTCCATATATAGAGAACATATGGTGACCATCCATGAAAGGATGCATCCCTTGGATAATCAATAACTATTTATTATTGATTATATTGTATCATATGTTTGGTTTTCTTGTGTCTCGGGCAAGTACTTCACCATTGGCAAGTCACTCAACACATTTGGCAACCCTTGAACCTTCCCAAAACTCTTTTCCAAGACCTTCATACTATATAGAATTGACCCCTAGGGACATCCTCTTCATCTTCACCCTTTTCCATCTCATTCCCCCTCGGGTCACCAGGATTCCCTCCTTGAGATGACTACCTCACCTCTAAAGTGACGGGGACACTTGCCTAAGGTGACAGTGGGTAGGTGTTGTTGTTTTTCTTCATATGAGATATGATCAATATACTGTTATAATGATGAGTGTTCCATACATAGAGAACATATGGTGACCATCCATGAAAGGATGCATCTCTTGGATAATCAATAACTATTTATTATTATCGTTTACTTATTATGTATAGTATTTAATAATCAATAATTATATTATTAATTATTAATCTAAGAGAATGTCTTCCCAATGTTGTCCAAACATCAACACTCCCTCTCAACGAGGGAGACATTCTGCATCATGCCAAGCTTGTCTCTGAAGTATACAAACTTCACCCTAGACTCATGACACTTGTCTATCAGTCTTGGGAGACGTCTCTCTCCCACCTTAACCGAGGAGAAACTCCTTCTACAGCTCTCCCTCTGAGCCAATTAACTCTCTTTGAGATAAGGATCACTCTGGGTCCGCATGTAATAGCATATAGCATCTTGAGTCTTTATCATTCCTTGTCAAATTAGCATGACTAGGACAAAGACCACACCAACATCTTTCACCACATGTACACACATGTGAGTGAATGTCAGCATGACGCTAACTGACACGTGGAAAGCACTTCAAGCACCTCGAGTCCATATTATTCCTTATCATGATCAAGGAAGGACTACGTCTGGGCCCATTTGCCACAAGTGCACCTTTATGATAAATGTATCCTATCTCCCTTAGTCTGCAGCCCAATCTAGGAGAAGGTCCACCTGATGCCGAAACATCAACACTCCCTCTTAGCTAGGGAGGTATCTTTCCACAGTAGTACACAACTACTATCCAGTGGTACACAACCACTACTAGTAGCACACAGCTACTGTCTAATGACACGTAGTCACTGCCAATGGTACACAACTATTGTCCAGAGACACAGTCTCCGCCAGTGGTACACAACCATTGTAGTAGAAAAAGGTATGTCACACATGGCACTCCCATGTGGACTTCTCGAGGCTACTCCCTCTAGAAACACTAGGGTCAACTCACCATAGTGTGTGACGTCAAGCTAAACTCCTTTGACATGTCCTCATGTGCTCTCCACAAGGGACGTTTCCTCATGTGCTCTCCACAAAGGATGTATCATCATGCGCTCTCCACAAGGGACATTGGGCTATAAGTCCAAACCCACTTATCCCTTCTCAGATAAGTGTCTTCACAGATCAACTCAACTCAGTTCACAGAGGAGTACGAACTGAAGAATGTCTGTCACACATGGCACTCCAATGTGGACTTCTAGAGGCTACTCCCTCTTGAAACACTAGGGTCAACTTCCCATAGTGTGTGACATCAAAGTCAACTCCCTTGACATGTCCTCATGTGCTCTCCACATGGGACATCTCCTCATGTGCTCTCCACAAGGAACGTTGGGCTATCCCTTCTCGAATAAGCGTCCTCACAGATCAACACACATATCCCTTCTCGGATAATCCCAAACCCACTTATCCCTTCTCGGATAAGTGTCCTCACAGATCAACTCAACTCAGTCACAGAGTACGATCTGGAGAATGTCTCGGGAAGTTGCAAACATCAACACTCCCTTTCAGCGAGGGAGGCATTCTTTGCCACGCCAACTCTGTCACGGAAGTACTTGATCTTCGTCCTAGTTTGGTAAGAACATCAACAACCTGCTCATCTGTAGGAAGGTACTGCACAAATACTTCCTTCCTCTGCACCATGTCGCGGAATAACTGTGGAATCTAGCACATGTCCAAATAAATCTGCAAGGAGCTTGCGAAGCCACATTGCTTCACAGACTGCCACACTCAATGCAATGTACTCTGCTTCTGCAATGCTCAAGGCCATAGAAGTTTGTTTCATGATACACCAGGAAACCATGGCAGATCCCAAAGTGAAGCAACACCCAGAGGTGCTCTTCTTGTCCATTATGCTCCCTGCCCAATCAGAGTCAGTATATCCCTACAATCTCATGTCAATACTGGAAGTATATCTCCGACCATGTCCAATTGTACCTCGCAGGTATCTCAACACATGCTTCACAGCAATCCATTGTGTTTGTCTCCGTTGACTCATAAACTGGCTAAGTGTACTCACTGCATAACAAATATCTGGTCTGATGTTAACCAGATACATCAATGATCCAATCAGTGGTCTATACATAGTCGGATCAATTTTGTCAAAATCAGAAGAAGACGCACTTAGTTTCTTCAGATTCGTCACTATTGGTGTAGCCACGGGCTTCCAATTCAGCATCCCAAACTTCTTCAATATCTCAATTGTGTACTTCCCCTAACTTAGAAAGATCTCATAAGTTCTTTGCCACACCTCTATTCCCAAGAAGTAGTGCATCATACCAAGGTCCTTCATCTCAAACTCGGAGGCCAATGCATACTTGCATTAAGCAATAAGGCTCTATGTACCACTGAGGAATAAATCATCAACGTAGAGGAACAAAATCAGGGACTCACCGTTAACAGTATTGTAGTACAGGTTGGGATCGACAACACTTTTGTTGAAGCCCAAACTCATTAGGTATCCATCAATCCTCGCATACCAAGCTCGAGGTGCCTGCTTGAGTCGATTCAAGGCCTTCTTCAACCTGCACACATGAGATTCCTCCTCATGTATCACAAAATCATCTGGTTGCTCGATGTATACTTCGTCCTCAATCTCTCCATTGAGAAAGGTTGTCTTCACATCCATCTGATGTACTCTCAAACCCATGGATGTTGCAGGGGCAATAATCATCCGGATAGAAGTGTATCGAGCAACAAGAGCAAATGTCTCCTCATAATCTATTCCCTCCACCTGAGAGTATCCTCTAGCAACAAATCTTATTTTGTGCCTCTCGATGCTCTCGTCAACCATGTGTTTGATCTTATAGATCCATTTGGAAGTCACTACGGACTTCCCCTCAGGTCTCGGAACAATATCCCACACATCATTCTTCATGATGGACTGATACTCCTCCATCACGACATCTCTCCATACCGGATGACTAGTTTCCTCCTCATAATAGGAAGGCTCAAAATGAATGATGTGGCTCATAGTTGCAACATAGCACGAATATCTCTAAGGTCTTTTGCTCACTCGGAAGGTACCACGAGGAGTTGCATGTCCTTCTGCCTTCTGCAGAGTTTGACGAGCCCATGCAGGTCTCTTCCGACCTATGGCAATATCTCTGGGAACATTAACTGGAGCTACAAGATCAACAGGACCAATTTGATCAATAGGCTCAATTGTCTCCCTCTAAAAGGTAATGTCATCTTCAACCATATTTGACATATAAAGGTTTCTTCATGAAACCAATGTCTAAGCCATATTGAGGTTCCCTCAAGGAACCAATGTCTCACAAGACATATCAAGGTTTCCTTGTGAAACCAATGTCTTGGTTCCTTCATCTCACCATCTGAGGCACGTCAGGATGAAGTCTACATTCCCCCCTACTAGTCCACACACGACCCTCTGGGGAGAATGTCTCATGATGTTTCCTCAAACATCAACAATCCCTCTAGAGTTGGAGGTGATTCCTCCTTTGTCTCTGCTCCCTCTGACACTAAAGGTATCTCTTCCTCATTCTGTGGCAGTAACTCAATCTTTGCTCCCTCTGGATGTAGTACAGCCTCCTCTACTTGTATCTATCACCATAGTTCTGCTAAAGTCGGTCTTGATTGGTTGTATCCATGATCACTAGAACTGTCTCTGCTATTTGGCATGGTACCGTCATGGGAGGTACATTGCTCCTAGAGACTTCTTGTCTCTGAGCATCATGTCTGGCAATGTCTCTCCTTGATATCATGTTGGAAGGTCTTGTCCTCCATGCCTGCCTCCTGCGACCGTCATTATGGCTCTTTCTCAAAGCTATTACATGTGACCTGCTCGGAACAAGGAACAAGAAACAAGAACAACAAAAAGCATCTCCTAAAGGAGATCAATTTAGCTTGTGCACAATTATATATAGTGACCCTCCAAATGATACGTCTTCTACTATGACCAACACACATCCATCATATACTCGATGTCATACCGCTACCAACACACATCCATCATATACTCGATGTCATACAACTAACCATGTTGATTTCTAGTGTTAAATTAGACAAGCACAAGTTTCTGCAAGTGGTAATTACTTCCAATGATATACGATATTACTTTAGTAAACTCTAGAACATCACTAAGTAACTCGGAAAATTTCAACTTCTTAAAAACTTCGGTCTCTTCCTTAGATCACTTCCCACGTGTGACAGAGAAAAAATATGTGTTTCTATTGTTGTGTCTTTCAAGTGTCTTTTTATAGTAATATTAGATTGATCCAAAAAGACATGTCTGTTTGAAAATTTAATTTAATTTTCTTTCTTATAAATAGTTGGAGAATACCTCACGTAACTACCCAAAGATTAATTTGGTTATAATCCATCCACATAGTATTTGACTTTGTTAAATTGTTCCTCCATAATTCATGTGATTCTTTGCATAAATATAGGTAGAAGTAAATATGCAGTACATTCCTCATATTTAGGTAATTACACATTTTTACTAGAAATTACTGCCCACCATAATTTATGAATTCTTTCTATAATTTAGGTAGGAGTTAAAAGTAAATATGTTGTACATAGAGATTGTAACAACCCCATAAATTTAACACTCCCAACATTTTACTCTACTCTCATTTTCCTGGGCCCTCCTGTGAAGGAGTCAAGCCCAATCCCGCTCTGATACCATGTTGTTTTTCTTCATATGAAATATGAACGATATATTATTACAATGATGAGTGTTCCATATATAGAGAACATATGGTGACCATCCATGAAAGGATGTGTCCCTTGGATAATCAATAACTATTTATTATTATCATTTACTTATTATGTATAGTATTTAATAATCAATAATTATATTATTAATTATTAATCTAAGAGAATGTATTCCCGATGTTGTCCAAACATCAACAGGTGCCCTCCTAGTTGTCACCAATTGGTAGTTGGGTTGGGCTTTGCTCAACCTACAACTTGTGCAATAACAGGGCCCACGTTTTCTCATGCAAGTTGGAGTTGTGAGGTGTTTTGGCATGCAACTAATGGTTATTTTTCCCTACTAATGCTATTCAAATAGGTCCCCCCTAGTTGTCACCATTTGAAGTAATCCTTTTACTTCAATTTTTAACATTACCATTAATTGTTTCAGGATGTTTGAGAGTGGTTCCAACCTCATTCGACTTCATATGGAGAAAGTGGAATTTTAGGTCCCATTCAAAATTCAACAGACTTAACAGTTTTTAGGATTTCAAGATTGGCAGGATTGCAATGTTTCCACTGGATTCTATCATGACGGTATGGAACTGGCATTTAATCAAGAGCACCAAGCCTTTTATGTACCTTGATGTTGGTGGCATTGATTGTTGAACTCTTTTGTCACGACCCTAGTAAAAATGTACCCTTCACTCAAGTATAAACTCTTTTATTGAACTCTTCTCTTTGTCATCATGTCAGGTGACTTAGTGGTGTATGTGCACACCAACCTCCATCTTATTCACATGCAGAGAGAAGAATGGTTGACGGGAAAGACAAAGATGTGGGATGTGTTTCCTGATGATATGGTTTGGACAGCAGTTTTGAATTAGCATTAGTCAACTTGGATCTTAATGAACCAGTGCTAGAGCTGGTCACTTTTGATGATGGTGATCCTCTCGAGGGGTCATCCTCCACACCAACAAATGCACAAATTACATTGGATAAAGAGGAGGAGGAGGATGGAAGAGAGAGCACTGGTAGTGATGCTAATCTTTATGATTATGATATGGAGGACTATTGATCGTCGCGACTCATGAGCTATGAGATTCTTCCATCTACGGTTCTATTATCTACCCTATGGCTATTTTGTATTTTCCATTGGTATTCCACCTATAGTATATCAATGACTATGACTCAGTATCTATGTGCATTTTGATTTTGATGACTTCTTGAGATTGAGACTGCTGCAGCTTATGGTTCTAATTTCTTGTGTGTTCAGTGTTTGTCATTTCAGCATCATTGATGTTACAATGTATAATGAATCATGATTTATCATTTATGTTACATGTTTAAAGTTTCGTATCATGTAAATTTTCTAGTTTCTAACAAAATATGAATCTTTATGTCTAAATTTCATTTTTGTAGGTGTGATTTTCAAATTTTTTTCATATACATAATTTTTTTAAATATATATATAAACATGTCCTCCGTGTCCTGTTTTCGGGGTCGAAATTTCACGTGTCGGATACTCATATTTCCGTGTCCCGTGTCATCGTGTCAGGTCACTTAGACAGCTATACATCCACAAGGGCACCTTGTTGAAAGGGCTCTAGCTTCTTGTAATTTTTGGAGAACTATTTCTGTGAATGTTAATGAGAAGAGGAGACTCAAAGATTTTAGAGGAAAGGATTGTAGCTTTGGACTGTTTCAAGCATTCAGAAACTCTTTCAGAGTCGAAGGACATTTTTGTTTGCTAAAGATTGTTGTGTATTGAGGCTTACTCGTTGATTCTTCTATTGTTAGGTTGATGTCGCAGGTGTCTACTAAGGATTTTGATTTTCCAAGCTATCTTGTGTTGTTGAATGAATTGTTGATTATTATTTTCAATGAAAAGTATTACATGCTTTACTAATCATTTACCTTTTTTTTCTGTAATACGTTATGTCGTCTAATATATGATGTATTGTGGAGTTATTTCTGTAACCAAAGTATATATGATGGCTAATCACAATGTTTGAATTGTATAAGTTTCTTTTCTCTCTGTTTTAGCATAGTTAAATCTCCTGAAGGTTATTTCACATCGGTATTTCTCAGTAGCATTGTTTCTTAGGGAAATAAAAGCTACAGATCTCTTTCCATTTACTATTTTCGAAGGTATCCTTTAGGAACAAATTCTCCAAGCTCTCCAGATTAATTTTAATTTCAGCGCTCAACACATTAATCATGAAACACTCAAAAACATAAAATACTTTTAAACTTGATTCATTAAAGCTCATCGAAAGGTTGTCAGACCATTAACCCAAAGGATTATTTCATTCCAAACAGGGGAGAGTCTAAATGGGCCTCTCTCTTAGGTTTAATCCCTACTGTTGAGTATCAAGAATCCAACCCACTCAACACAATGGGCAGCCCAGAGGTTAGCACAACCTTCCAACAACACAAGAGGGCCAAGAAAGTAGGAGAGAAAGATCTATACTCACGTTATGAGACAAACAGAGGTGGCAGAGGAGCTGATATTGCCTCCTCAACACAGTGAGAATTTGAATGGCAACAAGGATTATTACATGCAAGGTAATGCGGAAGCAATGAAAAAGGAATGCAACTTAAACATCCTCTCTGCAAGAAAGGCATGTACACAAGGACGTTGAACTAGTGTCCGTTCTTTTTGAATTAGTTCATTGAAGCCACTTAGGAAGCCTACAATAAAACTCCACTTTTCAACTATAGTTACTTCTTAATAGCATTTGCAATTTTCAAGTGGGAGCCACCAAAACGACAACAGCTACTGCCAACTGAGACAGGTCTGGTCTTCGCAGCATTTTCACCCTACAGGGCAAGGAAGGAAGCTAATCATGTGCAATTTAATGACAAAGCCTTTATATCCTGGTATAAAACAATGATGGAAGTGACCCAGACAGTCGCAGTTCCCAATGATGATCATCAACCATTACCTAAAGTGGTTGATGTTCGAAGCTACTAGAGGTAACAGTTATGTGAAGCACATTATGGAGGGGACGAAGAGAGTAGAAGTGAATCCCTTGCCTTATATCCTGACAGCCAAGGATATCAGAGAGGAGGTGAGAAGTAGGTCGAGAATTGGAACCATAGCCACAAACAAAGGATACTTATTCCTTTTCCCAAGGAAGAAACAACAAAAGGGGGACGAAGAGTTCGAAAGGGTCCCCATTCTATATCATGGAGCAAGGAACATCCTCAAGCAATGCAATGGAACCAAGACAAAAAATCTACAGCAATGGCCACACCCACACCCACCATCCAACTACCAGAGAGAGTCATTACGCATAAGGACAATTGGATGAGAGAAGAAGTTCGTCAGGGGCTAAGAGAACTAGTGGAGATATTGACGCAAAATCCTATCATGAAGAAGCCCAGAACTCATCTATCACCAATCGCGACCCGACCAATTACAAAAGTACAAGGGACTTCATAGACTCCATTACTAAGCATCGTGCCCACTCCTCTTAATACAATTCCTACAATGCAGGTCAAACCAACGGAACAGCAACTCATGGTTGACCTCACCATGGAGGAGCAACCCTAATCACCAGTCCCGTGTGTTGATATTATGGTAGCTTCAGGAGGTATGAACCTCTATTGTGACCTTCGACAAGATTAGAATGTTCTGGAAGGAAGCAAAGAAATGAAGGAAACCCTAGACAAGATGTCGGCTGCAGAAATATAATTAATATGAATTAATTAATACCCAGAAGGAGAAGTCAGCCCCAGTAAGTCTGCCAGAACCACTATAAATACAGGGCGCCAGTCTCTCATTTGACACACTTCTCAGCAGTTGCAGAGAGCCAGTTCTGTGCAGTACAGTTGCAATCTTGTGCGCAAGTCCTGGGGAAGGTACTGCGCCAGCTTTTGCGTGGGACTATCTGATCAACTTGGTTACTTCTTGCTTGGTGCATTAGCCTCTCTTGGCTATTAGATTGCTACCGGGATTCTCTTCTCTGTCAAGGTCAAGGTGCTTGGAGGGTGGCTTCAGCCTATGGTTGGGTGACAAGGGTATTGTCAATGGTAAAACGAGCACAATCTTTCATATTCTAACAGGTTATGGGCCCACACCTCCTTCATTCAGTCTAAACGCTGGAAGGAAGCATAGCCGCTAGGATATTGAGCTCATTGAGGAACTGTCGCTATGGTTACTTGCAAGAGCAGCTTCCAAAGACACTGTCGCTAGGGTTACTAGCAAAAGCAGTTGCAGAAACCCTAATCTCAGATCCGGCACCTTGTGATGGAGCATCTCGCTCAAAAAGAAGATATTCAGATGCGCCCTAACTCAGCGCACCTTTTGGCTCTCTCAGAAGACAGAAACGACGAAGTTGAAGTTTTGGATCAAGGCATGACCAGTTACCGGTCAAAAGAAGACATGAGTGAAACGATCAGTCTTTTACACTACTCAACACTTACTGGAACAATTGAAGATGACATGTGGATAATCGATAGTCGAGCTTCTAGGCACATGATGGGAGATCAAGCCAGACTCTCAAATCTAAATGAGAAGAAGACCTCATACAAGGTAGAGCTTGGATACAAAACCACTTACCCCGTAGAAGGATTTGGACAAGCCTCCATCAAAATGAAAACAGGTAACTATGTTCACTTAAGCAATGTTTTATATGTACCTTGTTTAGAAAAGAATCTTGTATCGATATCTTGCCTAGAAG
>JZKD02S0802147.1:566583-577305 GCA_000966675.3 Picea glauca | reverse complement strand
TGATATCCAACTTCATGGATTCACAGACTCTGATTGGGTAGGAAGTGCAGAAGACAGAAAGAGCACTTCAGGTATGTGTTTCAGCTTGGGCTCCACTATGATATCTTGGGGCAGCAGGAAACAGAAGTCTGTCGCACTCAACACAGCAGAAGCAGAGTATAAGGCAACATGTGAAGCATGCACAGAAGCAATATGGTTAAGAAAGTTAATCTCTGATTTATTTGATCAAATTCCAGAATCGACCATAATATATTGTGATAATTAGAGTTGTATAAGATTATCAGAACATCATGTGTTTCATGAAAGGTTGAAACACATTGAGATCAAATACTACTTTATTCGAGATAAAGTCCAGGAAGGAGAGGTAAAGCTCGAGTATATGCCCACTAATGAGCAGACAGCAGATATCCTGACAAAACCTCTATCCAGAATAAAGTTTGCATATTTCTGAGAGAAGATGGGGATCGTGGAAATAACTCCCTTAGTTGAAAGGGAAGAAATGACTCTCCAGGTTGGGAGGGAGCACTGAAAATATTATTGAAGACATTTATTTTCGAGATTGAAAAATAGCCCAATTGGGGAGATTCTTTCCTGTTCGGAAAGTGGATTGAGATTTCTGACGGATAGCGATTTCCCATTGTGGTTAACATGGGAAATGGTCCAGATTGTTGATGTATCATAGACAGCGACTTCCCATTGTGGTTAACATGGGAAGTGGTCTAGGGCAGTCTCTCTTCTTGAGGGTTACTCAAGAAGACTGGCCTGCCTCGCCAGACAGCTATTTTTCATTGTGGTTAACATGAGGAATGGTCCGTTTTGGAGGTTGATACAGGACAGTCTTTTCCTCTTGTGGTTAACAGAGGAAATGGTCCGGACAGTCATTCCTTAGGGTTTATACATTCTCTCCAGGGTGTACTTTGATTAGTGTAGGAAGAATGGCCCAGGGTGGGGAATGGTTCAAGCTCAGCAATCAGGGACAGACATTCCTTAGGGTTTATACATTCTCGCCAAGGTGCACTTTGATTAGTGTAGGAAGAATGGCCCAAGGTAAGGAATGGTCTAGGCTCAGAAATCATAAACAATCATTATTCCTTGTTTGAGAAGAATAGGGCAGATAGCCCATTGTTGATGTTCTATACTGAGGGCAGATATTATTTCAGATCTCACAGATGTGGGTGAATGATTGGCCCAGATGGTTCAGTTTATTTTTAACAATATTTTCTGTGTAGGTTATCATCAGATGATTGTTATGGACTGCTTGTCTCCAGACAGTAGAGATATACTACTGTGGTGGATATGTTCCACTGATTGTGACTGTGTATCACAGTTTGAGTAGTTGTGTACTACCGTGGATAGACACAGTTGTGTTCTATCAATTGATATTGTACCAGTTGTCATAGGAGATTATCCAATTAGATAATAATGACGGTGCTCGTGATACTACCAGTTGAATGGTCTGTTTGTGCTCAAGACCATACCTCCCTAGCTAGGAGGGAGTGTTGATATTATGGTAGCTTCGGGAGGTATGAACCTCTATTGTGACCTTTGACAAGATTAGAATGTTCCGGAAGGAAGCAAAGAAATGACGAAAACCCTAGACAATATGTCGGCTGCAGAAATATAATTAATATGAATTAATTAATACCCAGAAGGAGAAGTCGGCCCCAGTAAGTCTGCCAGAACCACTATAAATACAGGGCGCCAGTCTCTCATTTGACACACTTCTCAGCAGTTGCAGAGAGCCAGTTCTGCGCAGTACAGTTGCAGTCTTGTGCGCAAGTCCTGGGGAAGGTACTGCGCCAGCTTTTGGGTGGGACTATCTGATCAGCTTGGTTACTTCTTGCTTGGTGCATTAGCCTCTCTTGGCTATTGGATTGCTACTAGGACTCTCTTCTCTATCAAGGTCAAGGTGCTCGGAGGGTGGCTTCGGCCTATGGTTGGGTGACAAGGGTATTGTCAATGGTAAAACGAGCACAATCTTTCATATTCTAACACCGTGCAGGGAGATCGAAATGGAACCCAAGGACTCCATAGGGGGTCACCAACACCAGTAGCATGAACAGCAAACAAGGGGCCATGACCACACCACCAACCGCAACCCAGCACAACAATCAAAGGAAGGGAAAGGGCGCCTAGCACAGATGCAATAGATTGTAGCAAGAATGGATGATAAGAATCCCAAGAAAGACCTCGCTAGTGGGGTGAACCAGCAAACCAACCAACAGAAATAATAAACAAAGCAACAATAGCAACAGGAAGAAGCCCAGCTAGGAGCACATGGAAGACAACAAAAGGACTAGCCACAATAACCCAGCACAACGCCAAAGCAGCAAACATCAGAAGAGCCACACAAAGATGAAGAGACATTGGAGGCTCCACTTGAGATTGACGCAACCCACGCAACCAGCACCCCTCCCACGTCAATTCCAACGGTGTGCTGAGATCTAATCATTGCAATGGAGTTGATAACGCAACTGGCACAAGACAAAGAATTCTATTAATTCAAAGGCAAAGTTTTGGAGGTGGTCCCAGTGTTGGGCCCCTCATTTGGAAAAGAAGTAGAGGATGTTGAATCTAGCAAAATCAACAAAAGTTGACTCAAGGGCAAGTCAACAATTGTGGGTGGGGCTTGTTGGGCCCCTTGCCCTTGTTTTGAATTTTGAAGGCAACATGATTGCAACAGTGGGAAGGCCAAGGTATCAACGAACATAAGGAATTAGAGTTGTGCCACGTGGAGCAAAGATGGTCAGGAGCAGTGAAGAGTAACGACATTAAAGGAAGACAAGGACCAAAGTAATAGGTAGGATCCCAATCAACGATGAGGTGGTGAAAGAAGAGAGACACTTGGCCAAAGCAAGAGATAATTGCAAGTCCATCAAGCCGAAACTAAAAGAAAGACAAAAGTTCTATAGAGTTTTGAATGTACCCTCTCGCCCATGGGTGCAAGGATATATATTGAAGGATGCAAGCCTGAGGGCGTTGTTCTTCATCAATCAATTGATAGCTAATAGATAGTTAGTGGCTATGGTACTCATCTACTTCTTTAGAGATTAGGTTTCTGATGAATATTATTTCTATAATTTGTTTTGTATGGGTATAGCCCCATCTGATGTATGAGAATGTACTGGATTATAGTGAATAATAGAATATCAATGGAATGAGGCTCCCGTTTAAAATTTTCATTGTCTTCCTTGAGTATGGTGATGATGTGTTTTACTATTGTTCTTTAACTATGCTTACGAATGGATACTATCTGATCTAATATGTTGCACCCTTAAATAGATGATAGTACTAGTTGTGATGGTTTGTTGGTTATTGTGTGAATTAATGAGAGTTGCGCTATAATGGATGAATCATTGATGCAATGGTTAGGGAAAGCTATGCATAGGGATTTGAATGTCAATCGTGATAGCCATTCTGCGCAAGCCCTATACAGCCTTTAGACTTGCCACAATGCTTAGGGTGAGACCTTCCCCTTCCTCGGGAAGGAATATGTCAGTGCTTAGACTACAGTGGACCCCCTTTTGTTGGACACCTATGCAGACCCTCATCTGAGATCAAGCCAACAATCTATGTGCTATGATCACCCAAAAATGCCCTCCAAACAAGGTCTAGGAATAAAACGCTTCTCCTAATAGTGAAACTTTGACTATGACAAAAAATTGACCACTATGCTTAAGAAAAGAGGGAGTGCTCTTCTCCAACTGCCTCCTAACTTTATGCCAAGTGTGATAAAAGTACTCCATGTCAATTACCAGCAAAGGCGTTCTGGAAAAGATATCCAAAATGGCAATATAACCCCAACTTCGAAATCTGAAGATGCATCTTGCTATTTGATGAAGAATCTGCCCACAGGTGAATTTGGAAAGGGTGCCCTGTGATCACTCTATATGCTGAACTATGATGTTGATTTAGTGTTGTTTCAAATCAGCCTCTAGTGCTGCTGTAAATGATGCCATGGTGATGTCAATAGTACTTAGAATGGATTCTGAAAAATTATGTATGACACGTCTTATGTGCTATTTTTTCAGCAACTTCTGCTTCTTAATCTCCAGAAAACAATCAAATAGGAGTTTGAACTCATCTAGGGCTGCATGTGAGCTGGCTTGGGAGAGGATTCCCACCAACATTCAGATCTTGGACCAACAGAGATAATTTCTATGTCAACAGTACTAGATTTGCTATTGTCTCCACTAACCCACTCATAAAAATTTGCATGGCACATCTAAAACAAATCATCAATGATTATAGACTTGGAGATCCAGCCCTAATGCTGGTGATCCTTCACTTCCAGATTTAATGAACCACTATCAAAATTTGCTACCATTTCCTGCAGGAAGAATGTCAACTACTTAGATATGTAACCCCTTTCCTTCTTCAACCTGTGTGCAAACCCAAAAACTATAGCAGCTCCCTTCAAAGACTTGGCTTCAGATTTCAGTTTATTCTTCTGCTTCCGGCCTTGGAACATTTCTTGGGATCAAGAATATCGTGACATGCTTCTGCAATGAAAATTTTAGATCAGCCCCTGATACTAGCTACTGTGTAAACAGTAGAGATTTGGAAAATAAAAGTTTAGGCATAAAAACAGGCCTCAAAGAGTATGGACTGCTGGCTATTTAAGTGTCAGGACAGGGCTGAAATAGTGCATAATATCTCTAAGATAGCTCTTCTTGCCTCTAACAATCTCCATGAAATAGGACTGAACTCTTAACAGCACTGTGCCACATAGTCTACAGGAAATCATCCTTGAAAGAAAAACTCAGTTTGATCTCCACCTCCATTACTGCACTTGCTGGAATGAATGTCTCAAAATGCTTACACACTGCAATCGCTCAAAAGCTAAGAAACAGGACACGTCCAACTGGGGGCCCGTTTCCATAGCCCACGTATCGAACACGGACAAGCTAGGACATGTGTCCTAAAACAGGGCACGTGCCCTAGGTGTCCCCCGCGTGTCTGACTCTAAAAAATGGTATTTTCTCACTTTCAACTCCAGGGAAAGAGTTCTCGCAGTCTCTCATTGTGTAAGTGAAGGGTAAAATTGAGATTTGAAGGGATTCCATGTGTTTTGTAAATGTTTTAGTTTCTAAAAAAATTGGATCTTTATGTATATATTTCATTTTTGTATTTGTAATTAGTAATTTTTTAAAATATATAATTTTGTTAATATATAGATATATATAAAACATGTCCCCCGTATCCTATTTATGAGGTTGGTGTGTCCCGTGTCAGATACTCGTATTTTCGTGTCCCAAGTTCATGTGACTTAGCTCAAAAGTAAAACTAGTTAACCAACATAGTGGTGCACCCTCCATTTCCTTTATAGAATAGGAGGAACAAAAGTACAATGTATCTGAACACATGCAAGAAGCACTCAATTTCAACATGTCAATCCCGAACCCTAATCCTAATCTGATCACCTAGTATGCCCTCCTGCATGGATAGGATTGACAGGAATAGAGCACCTTAACTAGAGAGGACTAAGTCAAAGCATGTAATCGTTGGACCTCCAAACCTGGACATAAATGGTTGCATGCATCCTAGGAATCTACACGCCTCCTCCTCGAATAGAACGTCTCATGCAATGCGCCCTTGGCTACCTAGAGATCTACACCCTATTCAAAAATCGACCATGCATGAAACCTAAAAACTGAACTGAGAACTGAAAGTTCAACTCAAGATCAAACTAAACACTAGCATACCCATGCTTGAGGCATGCATGCACCGTCCTAACTCACCCCTACATATCAATAGCTCACCCCTAAACCCAACCTAGTGCTTCACCATCAATAGTTGTACACAGATCTCAAGGTGAAGGTTCTACTAGAAGTTGGAACTATTGCAGCACAAGGAAGGAGAATCAACTACCAAGCAACTAGGTGAAAATCTAACACTCCCTCTTTGGGAGGAAGGTGTTCTCCACCAATCCCAATCTCTCCCTTAGTGTCTAAAAATTCCCCTTTTCCAAGGGCTTAGTCAAGATGTCTACAACTTGCAAATCCGAGGGAACATACTCAAGAACCACTACTCCCTTCTGAACTTTGTCTTTGAGGAAATGGTACCAAATGTCAATATGCTTGGAGTGGTCAGTTTGAACATGTCAAGCCCTAACCCTAATCTTAATCTGATCACCTAGTATGCCCTCCTGTATGGATAGGATTGACAAAAATAGAGTGCCTTAACTGGAGAAGACTAAGTCAAAGCATGTAGTTGTTGGACCTTCGAACCTAGACATAAATGGTTGCATGCATCCTAGGGATCTACACACCTCCTCCTAGAACAAAACCTCTCATGTAATGCGCCCTAGGCTACCTAAGGATCTACACCCTATTCAAGAATCGACCATGCATGAAACCTAAAACTGGATTGAGAATTGAAAGTTGAACTCAAGATCAAACTAAACACTAGCATAACCATGCTCGAGGCATGCATGCACCCTCCTAACTCACCCTATATATCAATAGCTCACCCCTAAACCCAACCTAGTGCTTCACCATCAATAGCTCTACACAGATCTCAAGGTGAAGGTTCTACTAGAAGTTGGAATTGTTGTGGCATAAGAAAGGAGAATCAACTACCAAGCAACTAGATAAAAATCTAACACTCCCTCTTTGGGAGGAAGGAGGAAGGTGTTCTCCACCAATCCCAATATCTCCCTTAGCATCTCAAACTTCTCCTTTGCCAAGGACTTAGTCAAGATGTCTTTAGCTTGTGAATCCGAGGGAACATACTCAAGAACCACTACTCCCTTCTAAACTCTATCGAGGAAATGGTACCAAATGTCAATATGCTTGGGGCGGTCGTGAAGAACTGGATTCTCAAACAGTCTGATACAATGATGATTGTCATAGTATATCACAATAGGTTCCATCATCTGATCGATCAACTATGCTATCAACTTGTGAAGCTAGATGGCCTCACAACTAGCAAAATTGGTTGCCATGTATTCAACCTCTATTGAACTAAGTGCCACTAATGCTTTCTCCCTGCTAAACCAGTATATCATACATGAACCCAAACTAAAGAAGAAGCATAAAGTACTCTTCTTGCCACCTGCATCTCCAACCCAATCAGAATCCACAAAACCATGCAACATTAACTCGCCATCTCCTACATACCTTAGACCATGATGCATTGTTCCCTTTGAGTATCGAGGCACAAACTTTGTAGCAACCTAATGAATCTTCCTCGCTCAACCATGTACTAGCTCAAAGTATTCATTGCAAAACAAATATCAAGTCTAATATTCACTAAATACATAAGGGAACCAATGAATTGTCTATACACCGAAGGATCTAAGAAATCGGAATCTAAGTCAACGTTTAACTTCATATTTCGAATCATGGGAGTGGTCGAGGGTTCACAATCCATTATTTGAAACCACTTTGGGATTTCCACTGTCTACTTTCCCTGCCAAGGAATACATCACATATACCCTACCAAACCTCTAAACCTAAAAATAGTGCATAAGGTTGATGTCCATGTCGAACTCATGTGCCAACTCTATCTTGCACTATGCTATGAGCTTCACAGAACTACCTGTAGGTAACAAGTCATCTACATATTAAACCAAAACAAGCAAATCTGATCTATCAAACAAATAGTAGATATTGGGATCTACAACTGTTTTGGTGAAGCCCAAACCTATCAGGTACTCATCAATCTTGAGTACCAAGCACGTGATGTCGGCTTCAACCCTTAAAGGGTCTTCTTTAATTTGCATATATTGGTTGCCCATGCATCTCAAAGCTTCTCAGTTTATTTATACTTCCTCCTCAATCAAACTATTAAGAAACATTTTCTTTACATCCATCTATTATAAATGCCAACCAAAAAATGATGCTAAAGACATAATGGACCTAATGGAAGTATACTTGGTAACTGCAACAAAGGTCTCCTAATAGTTAACTCCCTCTCTTTGGGAGAATCCTCTCGCTATAAATGGAGCCTTGTACTTCTCTAGGTTGCCACTATTGCAAGCTTTACCTTGTACAACCACCTGGAATCAATCACTAACTTCTTCACTGATCTCGACACAATCTCTTGAACATCATTCTTTATGATAGAATTATACTCCTCCAAAATGGCTCACCTGCTACCTTCTCGTAACTAAAGGATTTGTATCAATGATGGAAGAGATTGGTGCAACATAATTCAGAAACTTTTTAGGAGGATGACTTACCCGAAAAGACATCTTTGGAGCTCCAACTTGCTCATGTGCATCCTACAATGTCTGGGTAAGCCACCTAGGCTTCCTGACTAGACTAGAAGGTACTAAAGCAATGATTCCAACTCCAAAACCTTGCTGATCTGATTCTGAAACTTCTGATTTTTGTGGATCGGCATTTGGGACAGCAAGTGTTTCTCCCTACTCAACTTCTATTGGAGGCTCCTGAGACCTTGAGGACCATGCACCTTCATAAAACTTCACATCTCTGTTCACTACTATTTTTGCTATGACGAATGTAGAATCCATAAGCCTTGGAGGACTCACTATATCCAAAAAAACACCCTTCAAACTGGGGGGTTCCAATTTAGTTCTTTTCTCCTCAACGATATGAATATATACAAGACAACCAAAAACATGAAAGTGTAATATTGGGAGTTTCTCACCAGTGAAATCTTTCTCTAGTATTTTGTCCTTCGATACCCTAGGACACCTATTCAAGATGTAAACATTTGTACTACATGCTTCCGCCCAAAGGAACATAGGCAGATCTAGGTCATGAACCACAACCTTGGTCACTCAACAATGAACCTATTCTTCCTTTCAACAACCCCATTCTGCTATGGATTGTAAGGCATTGTTGACTCCATCTTGATCCATGTTTCTTGGCAAAAGGAATCACACTCCTTGGAGTTATACTCTCCTCCATTATCTAATCTTAGTATCTTCATCTTCTTCCATGTTTGGTTCTCCATAGAGCTTTGAACTCTTGGAACCTGCTAAAGACCTCATCCTTCGTCTTCATAAAATAAATCCATTTTTTTCTAAAAGAATCATCAATGAAAGAAATGTAATAGATATTACCTGTCAATGAAGCTGATGACATGGGTCCACACGCATCTGAATGTACCAGAGCAAGGATCCCTCTCGATTATTGCCCACTACATGGGAAAGAATCCATGGCATGCTTGTCGAGTGCACATCCCTTGCACACTCTTGTCCTCTCCACCTTGAAATTAGGCAATCCCTCCACTGTGTCCTTCAAGAGAGGCACAAATCCATAGTGCAAGTGACCTAAACGCATGTGCCAAAGCTCACAAAGATTGTCACTACTATGCCTGAAAGCTCCATGCTTCATACACTCTACTAGCAATCTATAAAGGCCACCCTCACACACTCCTCTAGGCAAAATTCAACCAGGATCAAGGCTGTGTTTTCTAATGATCACTTGTTGAGCATCAAAATCCGCCATACACTTTAGATCTGTTAGAAAATAAACCAAAAAAGGAATCTTTGTTAAACTAGGAACATGCAATACCTCATGTAGCTCAAGAAGCTCTCCTGTTGGCATGCACAATGAGATAGAGCCCATCCCAATCACTCAATACTTGGCATCATCACCAAGCTCCCCCTGCATGACGAAATCGCGTTCTTCTAGTCTAAAGAAAGTTGATATGTTGGCTATCATTGTCTAGAAGCTCCACTGTCCACATACCACCTGACACCAGAAACAGTGTTAGGGGAAAGACATTATACCATAGAGAAGGTTGTCTCCAATTTGGATGCAAGCTCATCTACTCCTGCAATAGCTTCTACATTCCCTGCAAATTGCTTTATTGCTACTGTCGTTGCTTACCCTTCCCCTTCTTCTCAAGACAATAGAGACATAGTGATCAAATTTGTGGCACTTAAAACAATTCACCTGGCTAAAATCCTTCTTCCCATGGTTTGAAGATCTTGAGTCTTCCTTCTGATCCCTCCCAAGTCCTTTCTTGCTACCCTTCCTCATCCTCTCAATAATGGCCAAGTATTGAACTTCCTTGTCTTTAGCTCCTATTGTCTTGAACCTTGTCCCCTCCTAGGAAAAGTCATCCCACATTTTTTCAGAAGTGGGAAACTTATCACGAACACATAAACATTGAACAAACATGTCCCAAGATGAATGGAACCCGGTCATAGTAATCTAAACTAGTTCATTGTAACGACCCTAATTGAATAAATGATTAAAGATTATAAAGAAAAATCAGTTAAAGAAATTAAGCATGATTAATTGTGTGATAATCAAACTGTAGAATGCATTTAATGAACTGTGACGGAAATTAAGGAAAAGAAATAAAATAATGTAAGAACAGGGATGGCGTAGGCTGCCAAGGGTGGCGTGCGCAGGGCAAGAAGCCCAGAAATCTCGAGAAGATAAGAAAAATGTTAATGAAACGGAGTACGGGGGACAGAGGGTGGTTGTGAGGAGTAACTGCGGGAGGTGGTCGGGAGGAACAAGGCGGGGATGAGGGGGATGTGCGGGCCATTCGGAGGTGGATGGGCGCAGGAAAAACGATTTTGGCCCTTTTGCCAGGAAGCCGAGAGCTGGACTGGGGGGTGTGTGTGCTCAGAGAGAGACACATGACTTACTGGTTGTATCTTATTGATCAGGGAGGCTCGTGTTGCTGGAGGTTTTGGGCTCGGGGGCCAGGATATCCGTTGATATCCTGGAGCTAGGTCGTTTTCCTAGTTGGCAGGGTGGACAGTAGATTTGGGCAGTTATTTTGTGTTTA
>JZKD02S0802147.1:476648-559416 GCA_000966675.3 Picea glauca | reverse complement strand
CGAATTGATCAGAGCCGTCGATCTACGGAGGGACACGCGGCGTCAGATCCCGCATATCGGAGTTCGGCGTTTCGGGGTTTTCGACACCAAAGGGACTTTGCATTTTGGATTCGCGGTCCGCGAAATCCCGAAGAGGACGTGGCAAGGTGGGTCCCCAAGACATAGTGGAAGACAGGTGGCATGTACTCGGGGTTTCGGTACTCGGGGTTTTGTGTTGCATGAGGTATGCGACAATACAACCGCCGATTTCCCGATAGGGAAATCCCCGACGCAAGAAAAGGTTGACCCGTTGACTATCGGGATTCGGGACTTGGAAGGTCCTGTGCAAGGTGCAACAGGGCTCGCGAACTCCCGACCGGCGAAATCCCGAATCCCGACGGATGAAGTTCCGCAGTCCGACGGTGGTTGAATTGTGTGGGCATTACATTCATCCTCATCCACCTCGTCTTGTATGGCAATGAGACAATCTCTCAACTCCATGATCTTCATCGTATTGCTTGCTATAACATCAATATTGCTCATGCATGTACCAAAGACTTGGTTTTTCAAAAGCATCATGTGGGATATGTTAACACTCTATAATAGAGTAATCAAAGCATCATTCATATCCGTCATCGTCTTCTTTTCTATGATGTGATGGATCAAGCAATCCTTCACAGAATCAAGGACAAACGGCTTTGACTTGGTTGACTTCTTAGTATGCTCTACCAAGTCCTTGGGATCAAAGGGAGGTGTGCCCTCCTTATCCACGAGATACCACAGTTCAACTTCTTCCAAGAGATCCTACAACCTACACTTCCACGTTACAAAGTTGGAAGTGTCCTCCAACATGTGACACTCTCGAAGACCGAAACTTGTCAGTGCTACAAACCCTAAAAGCATACTTGAACAAACAAATCAATCTCAACAAAAATAAGATATGAAACCTATCCCAATTGCAAATCACCTATCTCAAGTCAATAACAACCTTCCAATCATTGGAAGATCTTGAGCATCTCATCCAACAAACTATCACAACTCCACACGCCAACCATTGGCATAGATCTACTTCGATCATTAAAGCTTGGACATCACACCCACTAAATCCCTCTGACATCTCCCTCTCACTAGTACCTATTATTTCCATACACAAAATCCTAGAAAAATTTAGTAAACATGGTCTAATACCATGTCAATGGTCTAATACCATGTCAATTTTCAAACCATGGTAAGCAAATTATGCACTCGAAAAGAATGGCCTAAACCTAGGTAGCTTAAAACAAAACTTCAATCAAAACAACAACTACTAAGTATGTTAATCTACAAACACACATTGATGAAAATACAAACAACGAATACACAAATCTTAACTCTCAATCACATCAATCTTCAATGGAAAAACTAAAAAGAAGAAATACAATACAATGGCTCAAAACTAATACTTGCTAACCAACACAGTGGTGCACTTGCATCTCCTTTATATAATGGGAAGAGGAGCGGAAATACAATGTATTTTGACACATGCAAGAAGCACTTGGTTTGAACATGTCAAACCCTAACCCTAATCTGATCACCTAGTGCACCCTCCTCCATGGAGAACAATGCCAAGAATAGAGCGCCTCAACTAGATATGACTAAGCCAAAGTATACATTTACTAGACCTCTGCATTAGATAAAAACAGTGGCATGCATCGTAGGGATCTATGCCCCTTCTAGAATAGAACCTCTCATGCAATGCGATTTAGCCTACCCAGGGATCTATGTCATGTCTAAGAATAGACCATGCATGCCACTTAAAAAGTTAAAATTGAACTAAATTGAGAGTTGAATTGAAGATCAAACTAAAGATTGTCATATGCATGCTTGAGGCATTCATGCACCTCCTAACTCACCCCTACATAGCAATAGCTCGCCTCCCAACCCAATCTAGTGCTGCGCCGTCAATAGCTCTACACATATCTCAAGGTGAGGATTTTATTGGCATTGTTGTGCCATGAGGAAGGAGAAACAGCGACCTGGCAACTAGGTAAAAAATCTCACATAACCCCCTCCAGGGTTCAAGTCCTGACCCCTACCAAGTGACATGATCATGCTTGTGCTTGCACTTGTGGATGTGTTCCATCACACACAACAACAGATGGGGCCAAGTGCAAGTCCTGGGCAAAAATTTGGAAAAATAGATACCCCCCACTCGAGGCTCCTAAGCCGAACAAAAACCAAATTGAATAGCACCAATGATTCCCCCATAATGCTAAATATGGATGTATTAGCCTCATCGTGATAAGAGGAAGCTAGTTCAAAAAAAATATTATTAAGTTTTGTTGCACACTAGAAGAAGAAATGACGTGACACAAAGGACGAAACCTTTGCAAACAATGAGTTCCAATGCTATGACACATGTGGAAGCTCCAAGAAGCCCATGGATAATGGGGTCAAGAGGATTAGCAACAATAATTTCAAGGGGGGTCAGAACCCAAATAGCATCAGCAGAAACAGTGAATGAACAATAGCAGTGCCTCGGGGTCATCGGCCCCATCCAAATGGCAAGCTTTTTGAATTTGACTAGTAATAGGGGAGCTCTCCTCCCATTTTGGTTTCCTAAATTTCGTATAAATGTTTTTTTTGTAAACAATCTCACCTGCTGCACCAGAGGGAGATTTTGTTCTTATCTCAATTCTTGAGGGAAGAAAAGTATGGTGCACTTTTTGTGATGACAGTCTACAAATAAATCTAGAACTCAGGCCATGGTAATTAGATGGACTTCATCAAATTCTGAATTCGTCCTACAAGTACAGCTGAGGGCATTGTGCATTTATTTAAATTAACATAAATCTTGTTTCAATAACCGGAGAAAGAAAAAAAATTATTTCTTTTGCATTTTAAGATATAAGAGTTCAGTGCTATAAAACAGAAATCTATGATCAAACACAAAACAGTAAAGTATCTAAATGTCAATGAAACAATAACTAAAGGTTCCCAAATTAAAGAAAGGAAAACTTCTGGATTTTACAACATAAAACCTTCAAAAAAAGTGCAAGATATGGAGTTATTTACATAAAGGTAATTACAATCTCAAGGTAGAGGAACACAAAAAAGAAAGAGAATCCTTGTTTGTACAGGCATACAAGCATACTGCTTCACAAAGGAAAAGACACATTTTACTTGCTAGTGACAAGCCAATCAAAAGAATTAAACTATACTTTCCATAAACAAAGTTTTGCATATACAACATAATAGTTTAAAACATTCAAGCATTTTACTTGCTATCATGATGACCGCTGCCTCGAACGCATTCGTTTCACGTGATCTGTAAAAAGCTGATCTCTGTGGCAAAACAAAGTTCAAACAACCAACTGATAAATGATCCTTACCCTATCCAATACTTTCCATTTCCAAGCTACTAATAAATAAGATTACTTATGATATGTGAATGTTAATTTTTAAGAGATGTAATTGATACAACATGAAACTTTCAAGTGATAAGAGAAGATCAAATGATTCAACTCATGCATGTATCAAATTGCAATGTAAAAATACAATAGTCACAAAAACCTTTCATAGTTCTTAAACATGGTCTACTCCTACCTGGAAAAATCTAGACTCTGAACAACAATTCCATTCAATAAAAACTCGGTGGAGTAAACCCTTACACCTGCAGGATGAATAGTTCTCTTTAGTTTGTGCCAACATGGCTACACAATGCACATGCTTACATCAAAGTATCAATCTACAATACTATCAATGACTTCAGGTTCCAAAGTCTCCAGTAAACAATAGTAGTATGTGATGATGCAGTACCCTGACAAAAACTGCACTGTTTTTATGTAAATGTTATCAGTGGAACACATTTTGATTTTTTCCTTTGAGATCTTCCAACATTTGAAGCTTTTGAATTCCCCTTAATTTCAGAAGATTTTATTGAATTTTAACACTTTAGCATACCTTTCTCAAGAAGAGGGATGCAAACTTCGTAGTCTTCTTCACAAGAAATGGCAATTAAGTTCTCCATATTTTCGTCTTTCTTACTAAAAGCTCCTTTCAGGCTATTTAAAACCTGTCATTAAATTAACATCGAAGACAATCCATTAAATCAAAGTTTATAACAAGATACTTCAAACGTATTCATCCTCTATCTGTCTTTAGTAGCTATTCATCAAGAATTATTTGGTTGGATTTAAACTCATTGATTAGCATCTAGCAGATACTGCACGAGTTGACGAACCACTGAAACCTCTTTTCTAGGGAAAGCTTGAGAAAAACTTCCAATAGTAGGGATGTGAACGTCAAAACGGGACATGCAATCCCTTGATCTAGAAATATTTTTTTCCTACTTCTGCATAACTCAGAGTGCAGAGTCATTAAGAAGTTGATTTCAGAAGATCAATCATCAATCCACCATCAGAAATTCTTGTCTAGCTTCTCATCCTTATCTAACTCAGCTACCAGTGCTAGTTATTTTTTCAGGGTTTCTCAAAAAATTCAAGCATTTCAACAACTTCTACTACTGGTTTTCGAACTTTAGCATTTTACATAGGTTCCCGTGGCTGAAGGTGGTATCAATCCATGGAGGAAAACTTCTGCAAAATTTATAAATAATTTGGGCACCTTTATTGCCATGCACCCTGCCTAGTAAATGACAAGCAGTTAACCCAGTTACAGCATTTATTCACAACTTATTAAAAACACATACATTGCAACATTTCATTTTTTATGAAGTTCCATGTACATTTAAATCTGCAAAGTATTTGGGGTGGCAGGTGCGGGAGAGGTTATTTTTAACCCCAGAGGAACAACAGTTTACCTACACTTGTAGCTTGGGAATCTTTACTAATAATCTGGCTGAAGCCTATGCACTCTTGCAAGGCTTGAATTAGCCCAAAAACTCTACATCAAGAGCTTGTCTGCATAGGTCAGTTGTTTCACCTGGTATGATGGCACTCTAATTTGTGCCAATTTGCGGTTGCATATTTAGATTCAGGCTAGTAACATCAATTTTGGACGGAAACTTTTGCATTTACCAGAATTATCTTCTGTTTTTTAAGATTTCCCCATTCTAGACTCATTAAATTTCCAAGTCAATAAACTTTCAAGGCCATAACTTCGTAATTGTATATTTGCCATTTCCAATTTGTCTCCATTCTTTTAGCCCCTTCAATAAAGCCTCTTACAATCATCTTTTTTTAACACGAGTCTACAGGGAAATAGCTGCTCCTTTTAGTCTTGTCAAGGAAGTTATAAGTGAGCAGAGAGTAAGACTCACCTGCCCGTTAGCTGCCTTGACCAAAGATACAATTGAATCCCGCTCAGGCTTTGTATTTGGGGTGATAAATAATCTTTTATTCTGCACAATAAGGTAGAGTTCATTAAATACTATATGTAAGTTTGAAAGAAAGGAATTACAAATACGCATACATAGTTTTGGTACAGGAAAGTAAAAAGCTAATGCACTATAGCACAATATAATAAGATGGTTTAGGAGTATTCAGCTGATACCCATCCATCTTAGATGCTCTTACAATTACTTTCCTAATATGAAAGAAAGTTCTCATAACTACCATACCTTCAAGAGAGGCCTTTGTTGTGCACTCGCCAAAGAAGCAGACATGCTGAAACCAATCTCTTTCTCCTTCTTGGCATCCTCTAAAATGTATTTCTTTTCATCGATGAAATAGCTTGCTTGGCCAGAGTTCTCCAACCATAAGTATGTGACAATGGGTTTACCAGCAGCCATTGCTTCTAGCATGTTCCTGGTCCGAACAAACTTATCCGTGACAAAGTGAGTACAATCTGCAGGTGAAGTTGTGGCCTGACCTCCGAGCCTCGTCAATATCTGCCAACCAATCTCCCTCTGTAAGAATGACAACCAATATTTTTGAAATCATAAAAGCACTCAACACTCTAAAATTACCTTTCGCTGCTGCTTTACTAGATCATCATCCAATCCATGGCTAAACAGAACATGGATACTTCCTGGCTCTCGTTTCTTTCGGGTAGAATCTTTCAAGATAGATGATTGGCCTGCCTCAAATGCATCCAACCTACCAAGTTCTCTTTTAAGAGTTGATCTTGGTGTCCCTTTCTTCTGCGGTCCTTTCTTAGACGAGTCCTCCGCTGTCTCTGGACCATGTCCAGTAGAAGCAGGGGTATTAACATCAATATCATGTGCAGGAACCTGGAATGTACAGGGAGACTCAACATCTGCAGAAGTACCATTAACTTGCACTTCATCTTTACTAGGACTTATTAAACTAGCACCATCTCTGAGTTTTTCCCTATTTGGAGTAGCAGAAGTTGTCTTTCTTCTCCCAGATTTTTGTTTTTGAGACCTTGATTCTGTAACTGTGTGCTTAAGGACAGAGTTATCTCTCTCAATGTCAGTTGATGCACAAATAGCAGAATTCACATCTGCCCCCAAGTTGCGCATAGATTGCCTGGTAATACGTACTGCTGCATCTTGTACTTTCTCATGCATGACTTCTTCACCTGCTCCAGCAGGCAAATCCTCTCCCACTGATATTGGCTTGCAGTAATTCTCAAGTTTATTTTTCTGGCTTCTTTTACTCCTGACAGCCTTTGTAGTGCCCCACAACATATCTATGCTCTCATCTTGGATTGCAGGGTTCTTGGAACCAGTTTGTTTATCAAGCAGATTCTTCGTTTGTCTGGTTAAGTGAATTGCTACTTCTCCTACTTTTGGGAATGTCCCTTCCCCATCTGCTCCAGTTGAGTCACCTTCTCCAGGTACTATTGATTTTGATGACTGAACGGTACTCCGAGAATTGCTTACCTTGTGTGATATATCTTCTACATCTGCCTGCTTTCTTTTTCTCCCAACAATCTTTTCTGCATTCTTTGACTTTAACAAATCCTGAGCCTCTTCTTTCATATTGGGACTCTTTGAATCTCTCTGTGCTTCAAGGTTCTGCCCCTCCATTTGCTTTTGATTTCTTTGTCTAGCTGAATGTCTTGCCAATGTCCCAGCCTTTGACTGCATCCCTTCCAACGCTGCCCGGGCTGGTTGTATTTCTCCAGATGATTTTGATAAGTGATCAGTTTCCAATCTCCTTTTTTTCTTGAAAGCATTTAGAGAACCCTTCTGTATATCCCCCTCTTCATCATTTTTTGCTTCAGAACTTCCTGAACTAATTTTTGTTCCATGCATTTCCCCTGGGTTCATATTCCTCATTCGCCTAGTAGAGCATCCCACTTCTGTGCCTGCTCCAGTTGACTGAAGTTCTCCAGCTGGTGTTGATGTGACATCCACATTTGCCCCTTCTCTTTTCCTCCTAACAAACTTTGCGAAGTTCTGAAGCATATCTTGGTTCTCTTCATTAATTTCAGAACCCTTGGATTCAACTTTCTCTTTTCCATGTTGTTTGGAAATTCTTGGTCTTCCTTGTTTCCTTCTCTCACCCTTCTGTTGGACTTGTCCTTCATCTTCTGCCCAATGGACTTTCCTGTTTTTTCCCTGAGCAGCCAAACTACTACTGGCCTTCACTTGTTTTGCAATTGTTTCACCATTTTCAGGGTCAGTATTTGGTAATGTCCCCTTTTTAAACACACCGGATATTCTAGTCTTCCTCTTTCTGGATTCCCCAGATTTGGTACGGCCTTTTTGTTCCACTATATGTGTGTTTTCCTCAGTTGCTTGATTAAGGGGAATCTCTGACGGCATTGACTGCATCGCTTCCGCAGCCAATTCAGCATCATTGTCAATATCAGACATGCTTGATGACTCTCTGCAAATAGGACTTTTTTTCATCTGCTGTTCAGAAACTTCTCCTAAATTCAAGGGCAATTTCTCACCTCTGGCATTTTGTTTATCAGAAACAATATTCAGGTCTCTGTGAAGATCCTGTTCCTCACCCAGTTGTAACCTCTTTGAACGCCTGGAGACCTTAGCAGATTCTGACTTGCTCACCCCTTTTGCTAAGGTAGCCTTTGCTCCCTGAACTTTGGTCCCCACTTTAATTTCTCGTCCATGTAGCACATCAGAAGCGATGGTCATGTTAGAATCTAAACCAGGTGAGTTAGCTAGCTTTAGCAAGCCCTGCGACAAAAGTTTGCTTTTGTCTTTTCCAATCTTTACGTCCTTACTATTTGGGACTGAAGCATCCTTCTTACCCTTATAAGATCTTCGGCTGATTTGCTTGGATTCTGTTTTGACTTTATCCTCCCCAATTCTAGATGACAGAACAGCCAAGCCATTCTTACGAAAAAACTGGCGCCCACCTTCATCGTGTTGGCTGTCAACCCAGTCAAAAACTCCAATTTTTTCCTTTGGACTTTTGCATTCCACCAAGTGAGCAAGATTTTGAGTTCCCCTTGAAATTGGAGGCCTATGGTATGTCATTTCAGTCAACTTTTCAGGCTCAAGTTCTTGGGACAACCCATTTGTATTGAGCCATACCAATTTGTCAACCATATTCAGTGCATCAGCTTGGGATTGTTCACCTGGTTCCTGAGAATCAAGATAGTTTAAACCAGAAGAGATAGGGCAATTATGTGATTTTTTATTAAACCCAAGATCATATTGTCCTGCTGGATTAAGCTTCTTTGTATTTGCAATGTTGGAATTCTCTTTTTCTTTGGGAATGCCACCTTTGTCGTTCTTGACTCTCGCACTCAGTTCAGCATCTTCCTTGTCACCAACCTGGGCTCCCAGTTTCTCACTTTCACCATTACCACCAATGGCCCTTTCTTCATCTTGTGCATTTCTGCCTAATGCTCTCGGTTCATCACCTTCCTCCTTGTTGTCCCTGTACCTTCTTTCATCATCTTCATCGAGTCCATCACTGGGTTTAGGTTTATCAACTTCCATAGGTTCAGTGTAGAAAAGTTTCCTTGCTGTCAGATTTTCAGCTCTCAATTGAGCAGACTGTACAATGTCTGAACGTCCTTCATAGTATACATTTGCAGTTTCTTTAAGATCATCTGCCTCATTTGGTTCTGTGGCTTTACGGGGCTTGTACTTCAATGAAGGCTTATCCCCAGGCAGGTGGCCTATTTTATCTCTAGCAACTAGAACAGATTGAGGCATGCTACTGGAATCATGTTTTCCAACAGCATCATTTTTGGCATCTTTCACAGAAGTTACTTCCTTCGTTGTAGATAGCATCCTTGAAGCACGCATTCCAGATGCACGCAAAGATGCAACTCGAACAGAAGCAATGCTTCTAGGTCCAGATGTGGGAGTTAAGGAAAGGTCACTAGAATCACCAATACTTGCCCTGGTCATACTGATAGGAGTGACACCCATTTCTAACTTCTGGCCTATACCAACACTCTGAAAGGATCTGGGACTTTTCAGACCATCAGATAAATCCTGCTTCGATTTATGGCCATCTTTTGTGCTCTTTGGATCAGGATTCTGGTACACAACCCTCATGTTTTCCAGCTGCTTATTAACCTTGGAATCTTCTTGGCTTAACTTTATCGTTGATGGAGCTCTCCTCGATGTGTGAGGAAGAACACCTGTATTGTCATTTCAATTATGTCAGTGGAACTTGCTTGAGACAGAATAATTTCGCCAACTCTGGAGTGTAGAATGAAACTATATTTTGCAAAGAATAAATGCAGCATGGGAGGAATCAGCACATCATGTTCAAATCAAATATACAAGAAGATAAACCAACCTAGATCCATCTTAACCTTGGATCTATCACAATAGGGATCAAATCCCTCGAAGTGTAAACTATTTTTAGAGTACAAAAATTTGAGGAAAGGTTTGCAACTCAAGGGATTTTATCCCTCTCAACACTTGATAGATCCTGGGTTAAGGTGGATCTAATCTGGTATATACTATTTAATTTTTAATTTTTCAAATCAACTTTAAATACTTTCATTTTTTATTATAATTCTTTTTAGATTTTAAAACCTTTTTAACCAACATGTGCCACATAAGCATTACAGACGTGACACATCTACCTGGACTGTAAAAAGCACAAAGTGCCTCTCAGTGCAATCAACTACCTTGTGCAGATCTTTGATCGTGACTGATAGCATGAACAGAATCATCTAGATTGAAATCTCCAGATTTTTGGGGCTCACCCACATCACTTTCATCTTCAGTTGAAGCATCTGAGTCTACTACAGTTTGCTGCTCATGTTGATGACGTGAATCGATACTGTTGAACGAAGACCTCTTTCCTATGTCAGTGGAATGAATCTGAGAGGTTTCTTTCCCACGAAGAAAAATAGGAGATGGAAAAGTTTCCACTGGAAACTGATTGCCTTTCAATTCATCCACTCTGCAAGGACTAGACCTGCCATCAGATGCATCTTCGTCTTCACTCAAAAGTTCAGTGTTCCCACCACCTCCATCATCACTGTCAACTACTACATCAAGATCCTTCTTATCGTTTGAACTGTCAATGGCATTATCTTCTTGGAAATCTTCTAATAATTGAGTCTTTGCCTCTGTGTAGCCTTCTAAATTATCAACATCGACTGTATTTTCAGTCTCGTTATCTCTGTCACTCTCTTCTAATAACAATCCTTTTTCTTCTTTATTTTTCTCCTCCCCCAACAACTGTGTTTCAAGTGGCACAGTGTCCTCGAGAGGCACTGTATTTTCAAGCATCTGAGTGTTTTCAAGAACTGAAGTATTTTCAAGCGGCACAGTGTTTTCAAGCACCAGTGTACTTTCAAATGGTAGAGTGTTCCTTCCATCATTTTCCTCTGAGTTTCCTCCTGAATCAATGAAAATTCGTTTTAATTTTTATCACATCCGCATCACCTCCCAAATTAACAACTTGAAAACAAAGCTTCTAACGGTTCAGCTATTATTTCATCACCAGAAACAATTATGGTTCAGCTATTACTTCATCACCCAGAAACAAGCATAAGATTGGCCAAGGAATACAAGATATCCTCACATAGCTTATAGCAACACCCCAAGATGCTAGGACACAACAGGATTCAGATTTATTTGGGTGGTCTCATCAAACAATGTTTGCTATTTTAGCCTTCATCAAGTCGCATTACTTTCAGAAGCCTGAATGCAGTGGATCAACATACAAAACAAGCATGACAGAAACCTTAAAACATTCAGCTGATATTAAAACACACACACACAAAACAGAGAGCTTAAAAGCATTTGCCCGATATAGAAAGCAACATAAAAGAGACTTAAATCATTCGGCCCCTACACTGGGTCCAGGAAACCAGGGTGTCCACGGCCTCGGGAGCTTAAAATGTCAAGGCTTCCTTTGCAATCTTGTCTAAAGAAAAAATAGATTTATTGGGGCTGGTGCATTGGACAAATCTAACTGGTAGGAAGGGAAATTGAGACATTAAATAAAATGGGAGTTACAAGATAATGGCTTCGGACCTTAAGTAACATGGGAGCTTGAGAAGGTATAGTTTACTTTTATTAAACCTCTGATTTACTTTTGAATTGCTTTGAGGAAGAAGCCTCGAGGGCTGGACTGCATAAAATGGACTCCTCAGCTTACATGCTGAGGTCTGAGAGGTAACTAAGAGTTAACTATTCTGCCAAAATCATCTGGAAATTGCACATGCCTCACCATTACTTATACTCCTTTGCCTAAATAGCTTAGCTGTATTGTAAACAAAGCCCTCTTACCAATAAGAGATGATTCGATGAGTTGAGTCTCAGAGCCATCAGAAGGGCTTAAATGCTTGGACTGACCTCGTCTCCCTCTGCGATGTATTTTGCCCTTCATTCTGAGAACAATTCAAATTGGTAGTCTCAAAATTCAACTAAGAACGTCCCTCGATGAATTCTACATCAAAAAACAGCAGGCCATGGATGCCCAAAAACAATCTACAAATTCAAACTTTTCAGGGTTTTGGGTCCGCTATTCTAAAACCCATGAGCATATGTAAGGTGCCCAAACACTGGGAAGTAAAACTAAATTTAGGAACCAAAAATAAAACAGATTCGAACAATGATAGGCATGATGCATGCTTTACTTACCTCGTCTCTTGGTTTAATTCCGGTTAATACAGGTATAACTATATAAACAAGTATTGGCGGTTAATTGACTAATGGATATAAACTGCCTCTGTAACAGCATGAAATCTTTCAGAGAAGAATGTCTTTGAGGGCTCTGCAACTGGTTGCAGCAGACTCTCTACAACGGAAATCGTCTGTGTTTGTGATTAATGCAGGCAAAGCGTAGCGCGCAAGATTGATAGCATTTTATTTTTTAAATGAAAAACCCACTAACTTAAAATTAATAATAATTGTATTGTCGTTGTTGATGTGCTTACAAGCCGGAGACTTCTGTGTATAAATATCTATTTCGGACCAATGTGGGATAACATGAAAGATTAGTTGTTTATTACTGTTATTTATATTCTAAAATTATTTAGATTTAATTTGTTCTGGTTTTATTTTGTTTTTTAAGGTTGGCGGGTAATCGGCCAATGAGTATAAACTGCCTCTGTAATAACAGGAAATCTTGTAGAGAAGGATGTTTTCGAGAGCTCTACAACGGGGTGCGGCAGACTCTTGCAACGGAAATCATCTGTGTTTATGATTAGTGCAGGAAGTCACATAAGAAGAATTTATAGTTTGGTTTTGTTTTAATGATAATTTTATTAACTTTTAATAATAATATTTTGAGTGATTTCAATGGTTAAGAATATGTATTTTTTTTTTAAGAAATTACAATTTCAAATCTAGAGAGGGTAGGGTATGTATACCTTCATAGATTTTAGCAGTCAAATCTCTATGCTGAAGGAGTCCCTTGTCCCACAAACAAGGGAGTCTTGTACACCAATTTGGTGTCTCACTTGGTCATGACCTATCTTATAGATGGCTACATATTGAATATCACAATCATGTGAGATAACATGGAAGATTATATAGTTGTTTCTCAATGTTACCTATATTGTAAAATTAATTGTATATATAAATTGAAATGTTTTGTTTTGTTTTTGTTTATTAGAAGATAGCAAAATATATCTATATTCAGTTGTCAATTGTTGGTGAGGAAAGACATCATTTGTTGTTAGCTACAAATGCAAGCTAAGTGAGCACTATTATTCAAGGAAAATCATGCCATCTAAAATGACCCACTTATAGTGCATAAGGGGGCAAACTTTCACCCTTGGTAGAGGCCTTTGGATCTTGGGTCGTTAACTCGTTTCCTTATGTTTGAGGAAGACAAACTCTTAGCCAATCAGAAGCAATTTTAGGTCTTCCTCCAAGACCAAAACACAATTTCAACCTAGATAGTATCTACAAAAAAGTCAATTTCTCTTATGGTCATATCTAAGGTTACCTCCAATGGGATCATGTGCTTTCTAGTAACATCTAACATTAGTCTCATATGTGAGACCATACACTACTTTCTATTGCATTTTAATATAAAATAAAACAATTATGTTATTGCAAGTAAATTAACTTAAATTATTACAAAATCATTATATATAGAAATTATTAGAGTGACAAAATTGAGTTGATATACTTCATAGCTCAATATGAACAAGGCTACTAAGTAGCATAGACCTGCCAAATATAATAATGAAAGTATTGTTTAAGGAGATAGGGAGAGAAGGAGCAGGCATGAAATGACTAGATGACAGAAATATTTATTACAATAACATTGGGGGGAGTGAAGGCAGCAATAAGACTTCAAAGTCTTTGGCCAATAAGATCTCAAATAAATGAGATTTGAAACTTAAAATAAATCATTATTTTTTTAAACTTTAGAAAAAGGGGTGTATATTTTTTGGTCAACCATGAACTAATAGAAAGTCAAGCCTAACTCAAAGCTATATACCATGTCTATCGGCAGGTATAATAATAGAAATGTGCAATGTAATATAATGGTAAAAACAAGAAGGTTCATAACATCGAAAAAAACAAAAAATGATTATAGTAATAGTCAAAATTATAATAATAAAAACAACAAAATATATAAGGAGGCATTTATGGGGATCTTATTTGAGCTCATTAATGAAAAAGTAATCAAAGGCCCTAAGCACTACCGCTAATAATAAGCAAAGGCCCTTGTTTTCTATCGAGTATTCTTTATGATAAAGGATTAAGATAACAATTATAGTGGATTTGATCATTATCATTTTATCACTTTGATCATTTTTAGTGGGCAAGTCAGCCTCAAAAGTGAGAGTATCAAGACTCATTCATAGAGCAATCTCCCTAACATGGGGCTTCCACAGAGTTTCTTTTTTCTAGGTCAAGAAGGACCTCAATGTTGATACAAAGAGACTTGCCAATTTAGGAGTTACTTTGGAAGAAGACGACGTATTACACGAGAATTAAGGAGGATGTTGGATTACAAAGAGGGGGGGTGAATCAGTGATAGAGAAATTGAATCCTTTTTAACCATATAATATAAATGTTATATCAATGTATCATTATCATCCAATAACTACAGAGTAAATAAGCAATGAACAAATGAACAATCATAAACATACACGGTACACCAGTGTTTCACGTGGAAACCCAAAGCGGAAGAAAACCACGGAATGCTTTATCTTATATGTCTTGAATAGTTACATTCATTGGAAGCACCAACTTCCTTTTTTTCCAGCTGCAATTGGAAGGAGGCTCCAACCCCCTAGTTTCTCAGGCTACAACCTGAGGGAATCTCCAACTCCCCAATTCTCTAGCTACAACCAGAAGGAGGCTACAACCCCCTATGTTATCCAACTACAACCACTTGTCCTTGCCCCATCCAACCGCCTTGAAGTAGAAGTAGAATGATGGAACCACTGTCACATTATCACTGTGAGATATACCGATGTAAACCTGTACCGATAAATCTGAACCATACATCAACCATGCATCAACCTGTACGTCAACCTGTAATCAACCTGTACCATAAACAAGTGCATCAACCATGCACCAACCTACACCAAACAACCTGTAATCAACCTGTACCATAAACAAGTGCATTTGAACCATGTACCAAGTATGTGCCAATCATATGTCAACTATTCATCAACTATGACTCATCAATGTGTACCAACATCATCAACTATACACCTCATATATGTGCCAACTCATCAACTACTTGTCTCAACCATGTACCTTAACCAAAAGCCCTCATCAATTTCATCATCCAAATGTGATTTGTAACTTTGTAATAGACCTGGTGTATATGATCACATATCTGCAAACCTTCATTAACTTTGACAACAAGAGACTAGCATCTTCATCAAACTTTTCTTTAGTCTCACGTGACTAGTTTTGGATTAGTCAACAACCCTAACTTGAAATGATCATAACTTTGTATCTGTAATGAACAAAGATATGAAACTGATACACAATATTATTCAATGTGTTTTATGCAATTCCTCCAGGTGTCACTACTCGAAACCTCTCATAAAATGAGTTATAGCAAAAATGGCATACCTTGTTGAATTTTGACTTATTCTAGAGAGCGACCTTGTAGAGAGTGCCCCGCATAGAATATTTATTGAATTGATCTGAAACTGTTACACAACATACTATAGACTATACTCTAACCAACACATTTGGTCTTACTGAATTTGGATCTGTTATGAAGAAGTTATGATGTTTTTACCCGAAACACCAATTTTTGACTAGTTTCAGGACTAGCCACAAACCCTATTTTCCACGGAGTGTAACTCCAAAAATACAATGACCCACGAGCTGAATTTTTTACCACAGATACTTGGAAATGTTTCCTCAATGGAATAGAAATTTCACAGTCTAGATCATTCTAGAAAAAAAATTATTGCGAAAATGGTGAGATGACCTGTAAATAACATACCTTAGAAAGCATCATCAAAAGAATTTATCCTTCCTTGAATTCCGGCCTTCTTTTCTTCACCTTCCCTCAGAAATTCGGCTTAGATATCCTTTGATTACCTCAGACACCTATAGGTATTCAATATGCTCAAGTGTGTCTTAAATGAGAGAGTCTTGTCTCTTATTTGTACTCTCCAAGTAGCTTCCTTAAAAACATCTTCTAGGTCACTTTGCCCACTTTCCTTATTTTAGGATTAACCCACTTCTAATTTCTCCATTAAATTTATTATTTAAATCATTTATTTTGTATTCACTTTGAATTATAGTACACTAATCACTTCACTTTATTATTTACCTTCTAAAATCTCTTAAATCACTTTGACTACTTTGACCTTTTGGGGCTTCTAGATGACATAAGAGGGTCCTCCAACTTCGTAAAGCCATAACTCTCGAACCGTGAGGTGTTATGTGATGTTTCACATACCACTAGAAATGGAATGACATGTACTATCCATATAGAATAGTATTACTTGAAAATATATCAAAACTCATACTGCTATCCATCAAACAAACTTGGGTCTATTGCCCAAACCTGGGTTCTCCAACTTCTCATGGCCATAACTCTCTAATCGTGAGGATTTATGTGACGTTCCACATACCACCGGAAATGGCGTGACAAGAACTATACATCTAAGATAGTTTCACTGACAACTTCATTGTCCTTCATCTCATTATTCCACAACTAAGCATGGGTTCTCTCACTCTGCAAAGCGTCTTCCCATGAGGGCTTTCACCATAAGGGGACCACTTTAGAGTTCATCCATCATTACTTCTTATCAACCATGACAAGACAATAATGAGTCATATTTACATCAAACAAACTTGGGTCCATTACCCAAACATTTGTGCTACCGGGCTTTCTTCAAGGGTTGACATCAATGACAACCAACCTTAATCAACAATCTCCCCCCTTTGGCATTGATGGAAACACGCTGATGCAATACTGAAGTCATATCACTCATTCTCCCCCTGGAACCATGCCTCTATCCTCTGCATCTCTGTGACCATTACTCCCCCTGGAATCATGCCTCTGTCCTCTGCATCTGATAAATCTCTCCCCCTTTGTCATCAATGGCAAAGGTATCTTTCCATTTGGGGCTTCTCCCCTCTGACTGATCTGTCCTCTTGTGGTGCTTCCTCATGTATAGTTAAGACATATAAGATAAGCATTCAAAAGCATTCATTTTGAAGTAGAAACAACTCCGAGTATCTGGCAAAGATACTCAAAGGCTTCCCATGGAAGTGGTTTTGTAAAGATGTTTGTCACTTATTCTTTTGTGCCCACATACTCAACTCTGATGTTCTTTTCTGTAACTTGCTCCCATAGAAAGTGATACTTGATTGGAAAGTGTTTCGTCTTGGAGTGCATTATGGGGTTCTTTGAGATACTGATGGCGCTTGTATTATCACAATATATTCGAATGGGCTCATCGTACTCAACCTTTATATCTGTCAGAGTTTGTTTCATCCAAAGAACCTTTGTACAACATGTTGTTGTTGCAATATACTCTGCCTCAGTTGTAGATAAAGATATTGATGATTGTTTCTTGCTTAGTCATGATACTAAGCACTCACCCAAGTAGAACATTGCTCCACTGGTGCTTTGTCGGTCATCAATACAACTTGCCCAATCTGCATCTGTGTACGCAATAAGTGATAGATCATTTCCTTTTGGATACCATAATCCAAACTCTTATGTTCCTTTGAGATATCTGAAAATCCTTTTCACTGCTAATACATGTGATTCCTTTGGTGCTGCTTGAAATCGTGCCACCTGTCCAACTGCATACATTACATTTGGTCTAGATGTTGTCACATATAGTAGGTTGTCAATCATTGACCTATATTGCCTCTGATCTATAGACTTCGAATCATCATCTTTGTTCAACTTGCAACTGGTTTGCATGGGAGTGATAACTGGTTTGCAATCTTCCATTCCGAACCTCTTTAGCATTTCTCTAGTATACTTGGTTTGAGAAATAAAAAATCCTTGGTTGCTTTGACGTATCTGAAGTCCTAGAAAGAAAGATAGTTATCCAAGTAACGACATTTCAAATTCATTATGCATATCTTTTGTAAATTTCTGGCTTAACCTATCATCATCACTACCAAAAATAATATCATCAACATAAACTTCAACTAATAAAATATTACCTTGACTTACCTTGATGTAGCGATTGATGTCTGCACTTCCTTTTCTGAACTCTGTCTGTTGTAGATACTTATCTAGTCTAGAGTACCATGCTCTAGGAGCCTATTTTAGACCATGCATGGTCTTCTTTAATTTACACACATAATCTGCGTTCTCTAACAGCTGAAATCCTTCTGGTTGTTCAATGTAGACTTCTTCTTCAAGTTCCCCATTTAGAAAAGTTGATTTTACGTCCATCTGATACACTTCGATATTTTTGGAGCATGCATAAGTTAAAAGCAAATAGATTGCTTCCATTCTGGCAACTAGGGCAAATGTTTCTTCAAAGTTGATTCCTTCAATCTGTGCATATCCTTTACATACCAATCTAGCTTTGTTCCTTGTAACCTGTCCATCTTCATTCAATTTATTCTTGAAGACCCACTTTGTGTCGATCACATTCTTATTCTTTGGTCTTGGAACCAGTTCCCAAGTGTCATTTTTCTCTATTTGATCCAATTATTCATTCATGGACTTATTCCAAAAGTCATCTTTGTCGGCTTCTTCAAAACAATTTGGTTCAATTGTAGATAAGAGTGTTAGGTGTGTTTGTTCTAGTGAATGGATTTTTCTTCTAGTCCCAACTCCTGCATCTTTGTTTCCAATAATATGATCTGAATGATGATTCTTCTATACTCGTCTACTAGGTGTCTTTGGAGATACTTGTTGAACTTTCTCTTCTATTTCTGTCGGATTTTCTTCATCTTCATCTTCTACTTCATCTTCTGCTTCTTCTTCGAAAAATTGTTCCATTGATTTATTTTCTTCTTCCTTTGATCCTGGTCTGCTTGTTTCATCAATTGTTACGTTGATACTTTCCACAACTTTGTTCAATCTTAGATTGTAACACTTGTATGATTTCCTTGTACTTGAGTAACCAACAAGTACTCCTTTGTCCACACGAGAGTCAAACTTTCTCATTTTACCATCTTCTCTTTTGATGTAGCATTTGCTTCCAAAAACTTTGAAGTGCTTCACATTTGTTAGTCTTCCTTTCCATGGCTCGTAGAGAGTTTTATCAGTGTTGTTTCTAAGCATTACTTTGTTTTGAATGTGAACTGTTGTATGCACTACCTGTGTCCAAAATATATCTGTCAATTTGGAATCTATTAACATTGTTCGAGCCATTTCCTATACTGTCACGTTCTTTCTTTCAACAACTCCATTCTATTGAGGTGTCCTAGCAACAGAGAATTGCCTTTTTATTCCATGACTATTGCAGTAGTCCATAAATTCACTTGAAGTGAACTCTCCTCCATTATCAGATCTCAAGCATTTGATTCCTAAATCCATCTCATTTTCAACTATTTCCTTGTAGATCTTGAAGTTTTCAAAATCTTATGACTTGTTCTTGAGAAAACAAACCACAATCATTCTTGTATAATCATTAACTAATAACATAAAGTATCTTTCACCTTTTAAGCCCTTTGTTGTAGTTGGTTCAACTAGATCAGTATGCACAATTTCCAGTGGTCTTGTTGTTGAATATTCCTTTGATTTGAACCTGGTCTTTGTTTGCTTTCCTTGTTGACAATGCTTGCATAAAGTGTTGGTTGGTTTCACGATCTGGGCATTTCTTTGACTACTTCTCTTTTGTTGAATTTGACAAGGTTATCAAAATGCATGTGACCCATTCTTCTGTGCCATAGCCAACTTTCATCTTCGTTTCCTAGACAACACTTTTCATTTCCAATTTCACTTAACACATATATGTTGTTTGAAGTTCTTGCAGTTGTACCGACCAATTTACCTGAACCTTCTCTTCTTATCTCACACTTTTGTGAATCGAAAGTAACTTTATGACCTTGGTCACACATTTGAATCACACTTAGAAGATTATGTTTCATATCTTCTACTAGTAGAACATTTTGTGCATTTTCATTCTTATTCCCAATTCAGACTATGCCTTCTCCAATGATTTTGGCTGAATTATCATTTCCGAAGGAGATTGATCCATTTCTTTCCTTTCGTAATGTAAGAAATTTGTCTCTATCACATGTCATGTTTTTTGAACATCCACTGTCAACATACCAACCATGTTTCTTATGCTTAGCTTGTAGAGAGATTGTGCATTCTTCATTGCTATATTAATCTTGTTTTTTTATCCATGTCGTTTTCTGAGACTATTGTTATTTTGTTGAGGTTCTTTAGTAGGGACTGCCATTCTACAATCTTTGGCCACGTGTCCAAAATTGTTACATTTGTAACAGTCCACTTCAGTGCTCAAAGATTCAAACATATTGTAACCTCTTCTTTGTGTTTCACTAGGTCTTCTTGAATAACCCCTTTGTGTATGACTCTCAAAGTTGTTATTGTTCTTGTTGTTAGCTTTGCAATTCATAACTTTATGTCCAAAATTATTACATGCATAACATAAACCAAAAAATATAGTTTGATACCTAGGAGTTGAAGATCTTTTGAAAGAAGGTGCTCTTATGAATTCTTCTTCTTCTTGAGGCCTATCTGTCTGTTGTTGACTTTGAAATCTGAATCTTCTCAATGGAGAAGTGTCCTTGTAATCTTCCTTATATATCTCCCTATCCCCTTTGAATGTTTCTGCATAGCTTTTTGGATTTGCTTCTTGCTTTGTTGTTTTAGAGATTGATCATTTTTCTGTCTGATTGTATCCAAGTCCGGACTTGTCAAGATCAGATTTTTTACTGTTGATAATGCCATCCATAACTTTTGAGCTATTCTGCATATTTTTATTTTGAATATCTTTTCTTAATGTGACAATCTCTGCTTCCAAGTTTCCAATGATCTTGTCCTTTTCTTTTAGTTGTTCTTTGGGTGCTTCTTCAATTCTTTTATCTTATTCTATTTGAACCTTCAATTTTGTGATCAATTGTTTTAGTTCTCGAGTGTCTTTTTTCTTGTCTAGTTCTTCTTGTAGTTTCTTGTTTTTCTTCTTTTCTCTTTTGATAACTTCTATGGCACACATTAATTCTTCTCGATAGTCAACTTCTACCTCTTCAATTTCTTCTTCGACTTCTTCATATTTTTCTTCGGAGTCTTCTTTGTCAGAGTCTTTTACTACCATGAATAGAACTCTTTCTGTCTCACTGTCACTGACTTCATTTTCATCTAATGATGAGTTGTCTTCTTTGGTTCATAAGCTATTCTTGAAAATTTTCTTTGTAGTTCTTTTGTCTTTATATGTGTGTGTTTGCCTTTTGAATAACCTTCATCATTTCTCTTTTTCTTATGAGGACATTTGTTAGCAAAATGACCAATACCATCGCAATTAAAACAAATTAAATTAATCTTACCTCTATACCTATCGTTAGTTCCATTGTTCAGTCTTTTAACGAAGTTGGCCACTTCTTCATCATCTTTCGAGACGTCACTGCTGTTGCTATATTCTTGTTGTTGTTGTTTAGTTTGCTTTAATATTTTGAATGCTTTGAAGGCTGCTTCTTTAACATCTGGATTTTCCTATTCAGTTCTCATTCCATATGGTGTGAAGATTCCATGCAATTCGTCCATGCTTATTGAGTTTAGATTCGATATTTCTTATAGTGTTGATATCTTAGGGTTGAATCTCGTAGGAAGAGATCTTAGTACCTTTTGAACAATTACAGATTCTTCGATTTCTTCTCCCAAACCTATGATTGCATTCACTGTTTCATCGACTCGTAAGAAGTAGGCTACAATATTTTCATCTTCCTTCATTTTTAGTTGTTCGAACTAACCTTTGTAAGTTTGAAGCTTTGTTGTTTTGACCTTTGTATCTCCTTCATACATCTTTCGAAGCTTGTCCCAAATATCTTTAGCGGATTTACAATGTGCAACTTTGGTGAATACCGTATCACTAGGACCATTCAAAAGTGCATTTTTGGCTTTGGAATTATTCTCACCAAGTTTCACTTCTTTGTCAGTTGTTGGTGGAACTGTTGGTGTTGTGTATCCATCTACAATTGATTGCCAAACTTGAAATCCCTGTGCATGTATATATGTCTTCATCCTTATGCTCCAAAAAACATACTTCTATCCATCAAACTATGGTATTCCATTTTTATACAAGTTGTTGATCTCCATGATCTACCTTTCACTGGTTAAATTGATTTTTGAAGAAACCTGCTCTGATACCAATTGTTGGATTACTAAGAGGGGGGGTGAATCAATAATAGAGCAATTGAATCCCTTTTAACCATATAATCCAAGTGTTATATCAATGTATCATTATCATCCAATAAATGCAGAGTAAATAAACAATGAACAAATGAACAATCATACACATACACAATACACCATTGTTTTACGTGAAAACCCAAAGTGGGAGAAAACCACAGAATGATTTATCTTATATGTCTTGAATAATTACATTCATTGGAAGCACCAACTTCCTTTTTTTTTCCAACTGCAACTGGAAGGAGGCTCCAACCCCCTAATTTCTCAGGCTACAACCTGAGGGAAGCTCCATCTCCCCAATTCTCTAGCTACAATCAGAAGGAGGCTACAACCCCCTATGTTCTCCGGCTACAACCGGAAGGTGGCTACAACCACCTGTCTTTGCCCTGTCCAACCACCTTGAAGTAGAAGTAGAATGATCGAACCACTGTCACACTATCACTGTGAGATATACCGCTATAAACATGTACCAATAAATATGAACCATGCATCAACTTGTACATCAACATGTAATCAACCTGTACTATAAATAAGTGCATCAACCATGCACCAACCTATACCAAACAACCTGTACCATAAACAAGTGCATCCAACCATGTACCAAGTATGTACCAATCATGTGTCAACTACTCATCAACTATGACTCATCAATATGTACCAACATCATCAACTATACATCTCATGTATGTGTCAGCTCATCCACTACTTGTCTCAACCATGTACCCAACATGTACCTTAACCAAAAGACCTCATCAATTTCATCATCCAAATATGATTTGTAACTTTGTAATAGACCTAGTGTATATGATCACATACCTACAAACCTTCCTTAACTTTGACAACAAGAGACTAACATCTTCATCAAACTTTTCTTTAGTCTCACATGACTAGTTTTGGATTAGTCAACAACCCTAACTTGAAATGATCATAACTTTGTACCTGTAATGAATAAATATATGAAATTGATATACATTGTTCTTCAGTGTGTTTTATACAATTCCTCCAGGTGTCACTACTTGGAACCTCTCAAAAAATGAGTTATAGCAAAATTGACATACCTTGTTGAATTATGACTTATTCTAGAGAGTGACCTTGTAGAGTGTTCCCCACACAGAATATTTCTTGAATCGATCTGAAACTATTACACAACATAATACATACTGTAATCTAACCAAAAAATTTGGTCTTACTGAATTTGGATTTGTTATGAAGAAGCTATGACGTTTTTACCTGAAACACTTGTTTTTGACTAGTTTCAAGACTAGCCACAAACCTTATTTTCCACGGAGTGTAACTCCAAAAATACAATGACCCACAAGCTAAATTTTTTACCATAGATACTTGGATATTTTTCCTCAATGGAATAGTAATTTCATAGTCTAAATCATTCTAGAAAAAATTTATTCTGAAAATGGTGAGATGACCTGTAAATAACATACCTTAGAAAACATCATCAAAAGAATTTATCCTTCCTTGAATTCCAGCCTTCTTTTCTTCACCTTCCCTCAGAAATTCGGCTTAGATATTCTTTGGTTACCTCAGACACCTATATATATTCAATATGCTCAAGTGTGTCTTAAATGAGAGAGCCCTGCCTCTTATTTATACTCTCCAAGTAGCTTCCTTAAAAACATCTTCTAGGTCACTTTGCCCACTTTCCTTATTTTAGGGTTAACCCACTTCTAATTTCTCCATTACATTTATTATTTAAATAATTATTTTGTATTCACTTTGAATTATAGTACACTCATCACTTCACTTTATTATTTACCTTCTAAAATCTTTTAAACCACTTTGACTACTTTGACCTTTTGGGGCTTCTAGATGACATAAAAGGGTCCTCCAACTTCGTAAGGTCACAACTCTCAAACCGTGAGGAGTTATGTAATGTTTCACATACCACCAGAAATGGAATGACATGTACTATGCATATAGAATAGTATTACTTGAAAATATATCAAAACTACTACCGTTATCCATCAAACAAACTTGGGTCCATTGCCCAAACCTGGGTTCTCCAACTTCTCATGGCCATAACTCTCTAACTGTGAGGAGTTATGTGATGTTCGTCATACCAACGAAAATGGCGTGACAAGAACTATGCATCTAGGATAGTTTCACTGACAAATTAACTGTCCTTCATCTCATTATTCCACAATTAAGCATGGGTTCTCTCACTCCCCAAAGCATCTTCCTGTGAGGGATTTCACCATAAGGGGACCACTTTGGAGTCCATCCATATTTACTTCTTATCAACCATGACAAGACAGTAATGAGTCATATTTACATCAAACACACTTGGGTCCATTACCCAAACCTTTGTGCTACCGAGCTTTCTTCAAGGGTTGACATCAATGACAACCAACCTTAATCAACAGAGGGGAAATCCACCCTCCACCTATCATATAATCTACATACATTGGGAAGGGAGGGTTAAATTCCCTTGACATTCCACCCCTCCTTCTCATTTCATGCAACCAATGGTATTTACTATTTTTTACCATCTCATTCAATCCTCATCCGTGTGAGATTTGGTGCTATGTTTATGGGTTAATGCCTATCCCATCTTACATGGAAATTTGTGGTTAGATTTAGGGATATCAATATAATTAAGTTAGTTCTCATTGACTCAAGTTGGAGCTATGTGTTTTAGTTGAATGCATGTGGGAAGACTTTGGCTCTCGGATGATTGTAGTTTTTAATAGAATTTGGTATATGTTAGGATATTTTGGTGTTCTCGTAGGCAGAACAAGATTTATCAAGCTAGGCACCATGTCTCATTGTTGTTGTTGTTATTATGTCTTTGGGGAAATGTGAGAGTTGAATAAGGGCCTCCAACAATGTGAGAAATATATAGAGGGAGTCATGGGCATGGTAACCTCTTCGGCTCTAGAGTGGGAAACCCAGACTAAAGGTTTTGAACATAGAACTGTATAGGTAAACAAATCCAAAGGCCAACATTCTCTTGATGCTAGGAAGCACCTCTTGGACCTATAGCATCAGGAGAAAGAATCTCAAGATAGCTTGTTACTTCTATGTGGAAAGCAATTGGAACTCTTCATTTCTTTTGACACCTTGTCTAATCTAGTGGTATGCATTTCAACCATGTCAACCTTCCACCTATGCATGTCCTACTCGACCATTTTTAGACTCTATTGCATCTTCCCTTCCTAAAGATTAAGTTGCCTTGGGTGAACATAACATTAGACTCCCCCTAATTCACTCCTCTAATTACATGCAAATGCAAGAATTTTTATCAAAAGATGTCTTCTGAGGCAAGGTAGTTGAACCAAAAAAACACCACTTTAAATTCTTAACTCCACATGAAAACTCTTAAGTCGCATACTGAAAATTCCTTAATGCACCTCAATAAATTGTAAAATAATTTAATTTTATTGATGTATTTATGGTGTAAAGTTGGATTATTGGTAAATAAACCACATGCATTTATGGCACATAACCAATTATAGGAATTATGGTGCATGCATAGCCATTGGAAAATGGTTATATTCATAGTAATTTCTTGGCATAGGAAAAACATATAGATCCCTAATTGTATTCACTCTTATGGAACCATGGAAAAATACTTTAATTGACAAGATTTGAAATTTTTATTTTCATTTTTTTGGGATTTTTTGAGTTATGTTTTCACTTATACAGTTTGTCCAACATGTCTTCTTTCAAGCTTCCAATGGTGTATAAAAAGATATATGAGACCTTAGCAAATGATATGCATAACCTTAGTGATATGCCATTGAATGATATACAAAACACTAGCAAAATCCAAAAGTTGATTTTTAATGAAGGGATTAGAATTAGTTTATGTCAACAATAGAGAGGCAAAATCTAATTATTTGAATTCACCACATTCAATGAGATCCCTTGCAACTTGCATTTTGCAACAACCATAACCATATTGCCACAAAAATTTGAGAATTTTGAAGAGGTAAAAGTATTGCTTTGGCCTTTGACACTTATTACTAGCCTCCATTCCACATGCAACATATCATAAACTTTTCTTTTTCTTCTTTCCTTTTTTTAGGGGGGTGGGGGGGCGGGGTTAAAAATGTTTTCTTTTGCATATGGATTTTTTAATATAATGTATATTTCTTAGAGGCAATTAACTATACAAGGCTTGGAAATCTCTGCCTCTTTTGATGGGATTGTGTGAGACTCTAAGACCTTTGTACCTCTATTGTTACAAAATATCAAAACTACTTTTATTTTACAGTGGATGCATATTGATTCAACATGGCTTTAGTAAAATACATATTAACCCTAGAAAAATGCACGCATGTGGAAATATAACTATACTAGACTATAGTATTTAACATGGTTAAGAATCCCTCATAGTGTGATTTCCTCATTATGTCTTCACATGTAAGATCTAGGTCTTCCAAAGTACCATTTCCCAATGTTTTTCACTCTTTTTAATAGTGCTAAAAAATACACTTTGTCTTTACAAAAATGCATGCCATTAGTTGAAAATGAACCCAATCCATGATCTAAAAATCGTGTAGGACTATTATGTTCTTCTTTATCTATCCATAAGTTTCTATTCCATGAATAGATCCAAAGAGTATTTTGATTCTAAATGAACATGATTACTAAAAAGGGACTAAATGTAACCTATAATTTGACCAATTTCACAAAAAATGCATAACCATGCCTCATAAAGACTCCAAATCATGATTTTCAAGTTTTTAAGTATTTACAAGGACATTCCACTACTTTATACATTATTATTTTTGCATCTTGAAGCTTTCTTTTCCAAGGGAAAAAATCACATTTTATATTCCAATGAGAATAAAAACACATCCTCCAGGTGCCTCAAGCACTGTTACAATTATATGGAGTATATTATATCCAGTAGAAAAATTATATGAAGACCGCCAAAAAGCCCCAAAAAAACCATGACCAAACCCCTCTTATTATTGTCACCACCTTCACCCAATTCCAAAAAACTAGAAACTTCACAATTTTTAAATATCGATGTATTAAAATCCTCCAAATCAATGATCACCACAACCTTATGTCATCTAAAATATAGGAAATACATTCATATATTCTAGTGACATAACTAAATCATAAAGCGAGAGTGGATTATAAAGTGATCCCAACGATTGTTTCCTCTAGCCATAAGGACCCTAATACTAATTGCGAAGATTGTTTTGAGAGTGTATCAATTGTTGTGTTTTGTTCATGGTAAACATGTGTGAAGTAGATCCCCTCAAACAATTGTTGCTTCTCCTTAACTAAAATTTCCCAGGTTTGCAGTAAAAAAATTACAAATAAGTTGTTCAGTTTTCATTCACTTGATCACCAATAAAGAGTCTTTGTATACATAAAGCCTTTGCACACCTTTGTCTGACACAACCATTATCAAGAATATAATTGTCATCATCTTATCATTGTTTGTGTAGCCACTACCAAGATAGGCTTTAAATCTAATGAGATGACGGGCTCTGAAAAGTCTAAGATTCCTCCCATGCTATTGGTGTTCTCAGGACCTTAGCAAGCGCCATCAAAGGACTCCTAGGGAAATGTTTTGGAAATCTAAAGCTCCCCTATCTGACAAGGAAATTTGTTATGTTTATCCCTTTGACACAATTCCAAAATACCACAAATTTGAGCAAAGGTCTAGAAAGTAGGGATTTCCTATTCTCAAAGAGTGGGGCATCTCGAGAAATCCAAATGCCCCAAAGTATAAAGAATTGGATAGCCCTCAAATCCTTAAGATCCTAGCTCTGAAACGATTCTTTTAGACAATTCTTAATCTTTACCTTTGTCCAAATATTTTGAAGTCCTAACTACTCTGTTATTTTTGTCCAAATCAAAACTATGTAAGGACATTGTATGGTCATGTCTGTAATGCTTTCCTTAGCACACTTGCAAAGTATATAGATACTAGGACCCTAAATTTGCCCTTTCTACATCAAATCCTAGATTAACACCATATTATTCAAAGCAAGCCACATATGAATAATAGTCCTTTTCAAGACCTTGACACACCAAAATTTAGACCACCACCATTGTACCTCCCTAATGAACATCTTCCTAAAGAGCATTGTAACCTAATTTAGTAATATAACTTACCCCATTTTTGTTGTTAGACCAACCTAGTAAATCAACCTCTTTGATTTTGATGTGAATCCTCCTTAGGTCATCTAGATAGTCGTTCCATGTACCAACGAGTTGACCCTCTGAACCCAGAGACATTTTGTCTTCCAACTTTGGTAGATTCCATGTCCATTTCTTGATCTAATGTGAAATAACACAATTCTTGTAATCTATTAGTTAACTCAATTGGAAGGAAAATATCATTACCATGAATCATAACGACATATGCAGCTAATCTAACCTATCTTCCATTACCCACCTTCCAGGCTAGATGTGATATAATAATAGGAAAGGAGAGGACCAATGCTTTCCATTGACCGGAAAAATTCATGACACTCTTCCTTTCACACCTAATCTAGTTCAACAAAGTTCCAGAGGAAATATACTTTTGCATGATGATTCTCTTCCATAACAAGTCCTTTGTAATGACATTCTAGAGGCTTTTGGTAGCTAGTGAAGTTCCAAGTAAATGTATATGTTTGAGGACCCAACCCCCTTAACCCTTAAGGCTAGCAATGGATTTCTACTTAGCCAAATGGTAATGACTTTTATCTGGTTGACCCCTTCTTAAATAATTAAAGCATATATTTCTTACCTTCTCCAAAACCCCCTTTGGGGTATGAGCCAAAGAGTGCTAGTAAACAAGGATTGATTCCAACATAGACTTAACAAGTGTTAATCTGCCACCTTTATATAGCCACTAATGACACCAAATATTAATTCTCTTCTCAAGTTTAGCAAGTATCTGACTCCAATCTCTCTTTGTAATATCCATTGGGCTTCAATATAAATCCCAAATATTTTAGTGTAACATCCATCTCCAAAGATTTAAATGGAAAAAACTAACCCATAAACATTTTCAATTCCTCATTGACCTCATTGAAACAAACAACAAACTTGTCTAGGTTGATCTCCATACATGTAGCTTTGTAATAGAGCTGCAAAATCTCCCTCAACTTTCTCCCCTCTATATTAGATCCATTGGACAATAGTAAGACATCATTTACAAAGAGTAGAGGTGTGCAATTCCATGTCCATCCCACTCTGATACCCTTAGTACACATAGATCTCTTGGCTTCATGTATGATTATGCTAAGTCCTTTAGCAATTAATAAGAATAAATAAGGTGACAAGAGGCAACCTTGTCTCAAGCCTTTAGTGGGCTTTAAAAAAGGAGAAGCAACACAATTGATAAGAACAACAAAAGAGATTGATGATAAATAACCCACAATCCAATTAACAATTTGAAGATTAAAACCAATGGGAATCAACAAGATCCTCAAGTACAACCAACAAGATCTATCATGTGCTTTTGAAAGACCTAATTTTAACAATATCATGCATGGATATTTCTTCACCTGAATAGAATGAAGTCCCTCTTGTGTTGACCCTATGGCCTCATGTATTTGCCTTCCCTCTAAAAACCTGATTTTTTTAGGAGAGATGATGTCAAAGAGTAACTTTTTCAACCAACTCACAATTATCACCTTAGAGATATCTTATATACACAATTTCATAAGGAAATGGGACTAAACTCATCAAAATAAGATGTTTTGTCCACTTCAAGTACAAGGGAAATGAAGTTGGAGTTAAATGAACCCAGGACCTTACTAGTGGTTCTAACTTCTTCAACCACTCTTAACAAGTCCTCACCCAAAAGATCAAAAAAACCAAGGAAGATTTTTATTGTCTATCCATCTAGTCAAAATTTTTATATTTTTTAAATGAGGTCAAAGCAATCATAAGTTCATCCTTTGAAATCTCCTCAAACATTCACTTATTATCCTCATGAAACACCAGCTTCAAGAAGAAGGAAGCAACCTTAATGATCTCTACAATGTTTAACTCCTAGGTAAGTTATCTCTCTGAAACTTTTGACAACCTTCCCTTCATCATTCTTCAACTCCCATATAATATTTATGCTCTTTCTATAATTGGCACACTGGTGAAAGAGCTTGGTGTTCTCATATCCAAGCTCTGGCCAAGTAGCTTTGCTCTTTAGTTTTCATTCAACCTCCTTCTCATCCAAAAGCTTCTTTTTTGTTTCATGCTCCTTGAATCTTAATAAATCATGCTCACAAAAAAACCCATAAGTATTACCTCTTAATCTCTCACATATATCCTTCTTAATGTCTTTAAGAAGCCTATCTCTAGTTCTATGTTTCTCTCCAACCCAAACCACTACTTTTTCTTTAACAACTTTTAGAGCTTTGGGAAACTATTCACTGGCCAAGGCCCTAATATTATGATCAAATGGCCTCCATTCATATTTGAGTATCACCTGAAATTCTTCCTCTTCAAGCCATCTTGGAGTAAATTTAAATGGGCTCCAAAGTTTTTCTTCATTTTGCTCTAGTTGAAGAAAAATCAGGTTGTGGTGAAATATCCTTCCATCCTCGATCCAAGACCAATATCTATCCATTTTCTGCAAGATGTTAGGAGACACTAGAAAAAATCCAATCTTGTAGATATTATATCCCTCCCAGCCCCGTTATTCCACCATGTGAGCCTAAGTGCAATAAACTCTACATCCACTAACCTTGAGAGCTTCAAATGATGTAGAAAAAAACAACCGAATCTATCCATTTTGACAGAATCTCCATAAAGCTTTGATATGATCAAAGAGAAATTTAAGTCACCTCCTGAAATAACCCTACCTTTTGTAATGACCTGGAAAGAAAAAAATCTTATCCCAAAACTATTGCTTATTCTTGTAGGATCCATACACATTCATAACATTAGAAGATTGCATTGGGATCTTACTGTAAAGTTACATGCACATACCTAAAATAACAACAAATGAGTTTGTTAGGAAAAATCTGAACTACCATCCTATGATAAGACTCCCTGAAATAACAACAAAGTCGACATGAGAAAAATCCCAACCTTTAAATGTTTCCTTAGAGAACTAATTAAACACCTTCACCCATCATCCCTTGCAAGAGTATAATGATCAACTTCTCTAATTTTATTATTGTGGATATGGTTGGTCTCTTTGTGTAGACTATTTGGTCCTTTGATGTTCACTAAAATACCATTCATTAATCACCACACCTAGGGTCTTTGATCTGCTCTAAGTACTTTGATGATAAGACACCTATGACCTTATCGAATCTCTCGAATAACTCATTCTTGTGCATGTTGTGAGTATGATTTTCTCATGATATAATTATGTCCAAGATCCCTCGGAGAATCAATCCCTAAAGCACCTGAAACAAATCCCTCGGGAGGAACCTCAACTTTTATTCATCTCAAAAGATAGTGGCTCTTTCCCCTACCCTTATATTTCTTAACGTAGACAACAAATCCCAACAATCACCCAAGATATTGGAACATAGATCCTTAATCCAACTATAACTAGAATAATTTGAGAGAGACTCCCCTTCCTTGAATCCCACAATTCATGTCCCTCGATCTAACTTGTTTGACCCCTTCCTAGTCCTACCAGGAAACTAAGAAATCTTATTCCCTTCAAAAGAATCAGGCCACAAATCACCAAGGTAAGAAGGATCACCCTTAGGGAATACATCATCAGGGTAATATGACTTATCAGGTATGTTAAGCATCGAGATGGGTGAAAAAAAAATGTGAGCCCTGCCCTCCTCTAACACTTAAGAGTCCCTTTAGAATTCTCTATTGCATCCCCTTGTAATGCAACCTCTTTTGCAGTGCATTGTGGCTCACCAAATTCAACAAATAAACTATTTTTCTTTTGTGAAATCCATACATCATCCTAAACAACCAAATCTTCCTTTTGATTAACTTCATACTCCTTTTCATTGGGACCATAATTCTCCTTTTCCCTCCAAATAAATTGATGGATAGGCCTCTTACAATATTGTGTGACATGTATGTATAGATGGCAACATACACGCCTAAAAGACATGTCAATGTAATCTGGAAGTTGCACATACATATAGTTGCCAAGCACTATTTCTAAGCTCTTGAAGAGGCCCTCCATTATATATCTATATCTACAAGGACGTTAGCAATAGACCTATTATGACTCATATTGTAACCTCGATCCACCAACAATGTCTTCCCTACAACATTTTTAAGAGAAAAATAGATATTCAATTGTCCAAAACTCTAGAGGAAGGTTGGGAAAATTAACCTAGATGGGGAATGTTGTAGTAACCTCAAACCTAGGGTTGAAGCAAGAATGCCAAGGTTTGAGATTCAAAAAAACAAAGCACCAAAACCACTTACCATGTAGAATTGCAACCACATCATCATTCGAGTTGAACACAAACCTTATCCACCCATGAGATAGTATCTGAAAAGTAGGCCCATAACCTATCATAGGAAAAAATGATACCAAATCCATTCATTCATCATCTCCAATGCCATATGCTAACCTATAAACTTTCTAACTAGTGTCTTCCCATAAAAATAAAGGATCTAATATAGCTTGATATCCCCCCCGACCATCAGGTGATCACCCCCACTCTTCTTCTGCGATACCTTCTTGCCTTTCTCAACACTCTTCTTAGAGGGTGGAACTAAGGACTTGTATCCCATGACATAACCATGAGCTAAGCAATCGAGGTTTAAGTTGCAACTAATAAAACCTTCTCCATAAGGACTACCACCAAGACCTAAGAAAACTTCCCCAACACAACCAACCAAACCCTGGCTTGACTTCCTATATGAATAATAAAAAAAAATCTAAATTTTGTTGCATCGAGGAAATTTCTAGAGAAGAGACTTCAATGGATTTCCCTTTTCAATTTTTTGTACAAGGGATAAAAACCCTAGCCTCATCTACCACCAAATGTGCAGATGCAGTAACAAGTCTCCCATCACCTTCAATTAGATTGACACTGGTCTTGCAAATATACTTCATGATGTCGAGTTGGGCCTCACTACTTAAAGACTCCTCACTACCCCCAAAAACCAAAACCTCTTGATGTGACCTAAGCATGGAACCTAGGCAAGCATCATCTTCCTCCTCATAATCGACTAAGTCTAGCTCCTCCATGGTCATAAGGATTGACCCATCCTAGTGTCATCAAAACCATAGATTAGACATTGAACCTACATAATCCCTAGCTCTGCCACTAATCCAGGAGGATCTTAGTTGCCACCCACCTTTTCCAACTGGCTCAAAACAATTTTTTGGCAACCTACTATTTTTAGCAGTTTTTCGAGTCCCAAACTTCCAGAGCCATTTTGAGGGCCTAAACGATGTTTTTCACGATCTAGCACCATAACAAAAATACAGGCTCTGATTGAGACTTGTAAGTGAAGCTCCTCGTCAATAACTTTCCAACGAGCTATTGTGCGCCCTAAACGGAGATCATATGCAAAAGTTACGACCCCAGGAAGTTGATGTACTAACTTACCCCAATGGGGCCCACATAACTTTTGGTGCTTCATCTCTTAGGGTTAGGTTTTTGGATGTCTAGGATTTTGGAATTCATGTTTATTGTAAAAAGGCCTTCAAAGCGTCACTGTACTCATATTCTTGCGAATGAGCGTAGTCGTCACATCTCTTCTCAGAGATAAGCTGCCACCATTCTAGCAAGCTTGTTTTCAGTCTGCATTTTACACTTTTCAACATATTTCTTATTTAATAGAATCAATTTTTACTGTATCTCTATTATTGTTAACTGTGTCTCTATGTTAATATTATAAATCTGTGCTTTCATTTCGTTTCGTTCATAAATCTGGATCAGTGGTATCAGAGCGGTTTGCTCCTTGTCGTTTTTTTAATGCATGTTCCTGACGCGGTCAGGGTATGAGTTGGGCCTTGAGCTTGTTTCTCTTGAGAACAACTGCTCTCACACAACTAAGAAACCGTCCATGGCGAGCAAAAATAAAGACAATGGGACAGGAGATCCTTTCAAAATGTTGCTCGAGGAATCCCTTGAGCGACAGAGGAACGAGATGATGGACAACTTTAAACAATTCCTTTGATGATTGACGACAAGCGACACAACCACCTCAAGCGGAGGCTCCACCCCCTTCAAGGTACAAATAAATTTTGATATTCCTATATTTGAAGGTCAAATAGATGTGGATGTAGTAGATAAATGGTTAAACCTTCTAGAAGGGTATTTTTTTGTCCACAACATTTCTGATAGAGAAAATATTACATTTGTGCTCCTCAAGGTTGTTCCCCATGTCAAAGATTGGTGGGAGACTTTATGCGAGCAAAAAGAAATAGAGGAATCCACATTGTTTGTAGTTGCACCCACTTGGGGTTCCTTCACAGATTCTATTAAGGAACAATACTACCCTGTTGGAAGTTATTATGAATTGTATACAAGATGGACCACACTGCGATAGGAAAGAGACCAAACAGTGCCATAGTTCACCAATGTCTTCCATACCTTGCGCAACAAGTTGAGTATCAAATATTTTGAGCGACGTTTGGTGCTCAAGTACTGCGACGGTTTGCATAGACACATCTAGACAAAAATGGAGTTTTTGGACATCTCATCCTTGGGTGGGGCCTATCGATATGTCATCAAAATTGAGCAGAAGCTTAAACAAAATATGTGGCAGTTTGGGTTTGGGGACCCCTCACAGTAGAAGTAGGGAAAGGGCATCCCCAACCCATAGAACAAAGGATAGAGAAAATATGGGAAATCTTAGGACAACTAGTCTAAGCCACAAGCAAAGAAGGACAATGGGAAGATGAAGAAAGATTATGGGAAGTGGTGCAACTTCCATAAGATCCCATGGCATAACACTGTTGATTGCCACTCAAAGAAGTCATTGGTGGCTGAGGTAGAAGCCTCTAAATCAGATGCAGGTTTCAAATCTGAGTCAAAACCATAAAAGTGGAGACGAATCATTGATGTGGAACCCAGTGCCATCGTTGCTACGACCAAGATCCAACCCGATGAACCTGATGAGCCAGAGGAAGGCGAGTGCCTCTTTCATTCACAGATGTGGGTGAAAAGCACTATGTTACACTTCATCATTGATAGTGGTAGCCAGAAGAAACTCATCTCAGTAGAGGTCGTCAAGCGGTTAGCCCCGCTGACAACACCACACTTGCAACCCTATACCATTGGATGGCTTCGTCAAGGAAGCGATCTTCACGTCAGCTAATAATGTCGCATGTCGTAAGACATCAAGCCATTCAAAGATGAGGTATTGTGTGATGTTGCTCCCCTTGAGGTTTGTGATGCTCTTTTGGGCCAACCTTATTTATGGAAATGTCATGTTGTATACGAATCTAGGCCTTGCAGGGTTATTATTAGTTTGAACAGGAAATTGTACAAGATACCCAAGGTATGACCACCTAGTGCTATTTCCCTGATCTATGCCAAGCAATGCAGGAAGGCCATTTCTCATAATGAGAAGTTTTTCTTCTTTGTGATTCACTCTCAGAGTGAGCAAAAGGTTGTAGCCACATCCATGGCCTTCGTAGCTGACCTATCCACGCAACATAAGTAAGTGGATATGGTCGTGGAAGAATACAAAGACATCTTCTCATCACCTACTATGGTACCTCTGCATTGCCAGGTCAAGCATCCCATTGATTTGACCCCCGACGCACCGCTACCCAATGGGCTAGTCTATCACCACTCTCTGCTATAAAATGAGGAGATCAAGCGTCAGATCCAAGAACTACTCCACAAGGGGAACATCCGGCGCAACTCATCACCTTGTGGAAGCCTAATCGTGCTGGTGCAGAAGAAAGACAGGACCTAGCCACTCTACATTGATTATCGAGCCCTAAATAAAATCATAGTTAGGAACCGGTACCTGATTCCCTAAATCGACAATCTCCTTGATCAACTCAAAAGGGCCAAATACTTCAATAAGATGATTTGAAGTATGACTACCACGAGGTCCCAATAGAGCAGAAAGATGTATGGAAAATTGTTTTCAAGCCAAAAGAAGGTATTTTTGAATGACTGGTCATGCTCTTTGGTTTGAAAAATGCCCCAACAACTTTCATGAGGATGATGGAGGATATATTATGGCCTTTCACTAATTATTTTTTCGTGGTGTATCTGGATGACATTCTCATCTACAACAAGACTTGGGTAAAACACTTGCATCATATTCAATAGGTTTTTCACACTATGCGGCATCACATGCTATATGCTAACTTGGAAAAATGATCCTTTGGCATGGACAGGGTCTAGTACCTAGGGTACATTGTTGATGTGCATGGTGTGCATGTTGATCTAGCCATGATCCAAGTCATCTGTGACTGCCCAACCCCAACCACACTCACTGAGCTTCAGAGCTTCTTAGGCCTTGCCAATTTCTATCGCAGGTTCATGTTGGGATTCTCCCATATTGCATGGGCCCTTAGCAAAATAAGCAAGGGTGGTGGTAAGGAAAAAATTGTGTGGAGTCTGTCCCAATAGAAAGCTTTCGATTATCTGAAGCAACGCTTGGTCTCAGACCCATCGCTTTCATTACCTAACTTGCAAAAACCCTTTGATATTGAGACAGATGCTTCATAACATGTTGTGGGGACAGTCCTCACTCAGCATGGCCACCTCATGGCCTATCATAGTGAGACATTATCAGATGTCGTTTGTAAGTACCCTACTTACGACAAAGAAATGTACTCCATTGTGCAAGCTTGCCGCCAATGGAGGCATTACATTCTCAAGAATGAGACAGTCATATGCACTGATCATAAGCCGTTGTAGTTCATGTTGACACAAGACAAACTGCAAAATGACCGCCATCAGAAGTGGTCCACATATTTGAAACAATTATACCTCAACATCAAGTATAAAACATAAAGTGCCAACTGAGTCACTGATCTCCTCAGCTGGCCTCCAATTGCAACACTCACCATAGTGCTAGACTCTTGCGGCCATGAGACCTCTGGATGGCCCCACCTCTATGAGACAGATCTTGACTTCACCAACACCTACTAGATGTTGGGCGCAAACACAACTGTCACTAATTTTCATCTTCAGGATGGGATGGAAGTGAGCGAGCAAAGTTGATTTGGGAAGCCCACTACAATCGGATGGAAGGAAACTTTAGCATGGAAAATATAGTAGCAGTGCTACAACAACATTCCTACTTGTTGAAACTTCGACAAAATGTCAACAAGTATATTTGGTCCTGCATTGCATGTGTTATTTCCAAACCAACCACTAAGAAACAAGGCTTGTACACTCCTCTTTCTACTCCTAAGAGGCCTTGGGAATCCATCTCAATGGACTACATGTCTGTCCTCCCATCCACCAAGTGGGGAAATCACTGTGTTTTTGTGGTTGTTGATCACTTTTCCAAGATGGCGATTCTAGCTACCTGAAAGAAGAGAATCACAACAAAGCCCACTTCCAAGCTCTTCTTTGAATGATGTGGGTACACTTTGGGATGCCACAAACCATTATCTCATATTGGGATAGTCGGTTCCTCAACACATTCTGGTCAAGCCTCTGGTCACTACTAGACACCAAGCTCACCAAGTCCACTACCTTCCACCTCCAAACGGATGGCCAAGATGAGGCCGTCAACCAGATGATCATGTACATGTTGCGCATGTACAATTCCAAGTACCCCCACACCTGGGATGAGAGTCTTCCCTATGTTCATCACAGCTACAATAGAGTGATACATAGCTCAATCGACCACAACCCCTTTCAGGTGGGGTTAGGATTTCAACCATTGGGTCCCATGGATGTTGCACTACCCTTCGCAACTACCCAGGAAGACTCATCGCATGCTCCAACTGAAGTTGACAAAGCCACCTAGTTCATTGAGCATATCCAAAACATCCTCCAACAAGTTCAGGATATTTTACAAGAAGTCCAATGCCAAGTACAAGCAGCGCCGTGATCAACACCGGGTGCCACACCTATTTCAGGTGGGAGACAAAGTTTGGTTGCACTTGCAGAAATAATGCCTTACATGGCCTCATTAGAAGCTTCGTCCACTGTTTTATGGATATTACACCATCACCAAGGTTGTCAGTGATAATGCTTTTGAGCTCAACCTTCCCCCCTTCCTTGGCTTGCACTCAGTGTTCAATGTGGATCTCCTCCGACCTTATTTTCCACCATTATTGGACACCTCAAAGATAGCAGAACAATTGACACCAATAGAGCTCAACCCTAACTACATGGAAAAATCATGCATTGTCTAGATTGTGGACACACAGGTCAAGGGCACTCAACATCAGAGGATTCAAATTTATCAAGTTGTCAAAGCAGGGCAACTCTTGCACCAAGGCAAGTGGCTCACCCGAGGACAAATTCAATAGAAATTTCCTCATCTGACGGGGGCACTCAATGCAATGGAGACAATTGCTTCATAAGGGGGGAGGATTGATCTAGAAGGATTGCGGTGGCCACCCACCTTTTCCAACTAGCTCAAAACAGTTTTTTGGCAACCTACTATTTTTAGTAGTTTTTCGGGTCCCAAACTTCTGGGGCCATTTTGAGGGCCTAAATGACTTTTTTTCACGATCGAGCACCTCAAGTATAAATAAAGACATGGATTGAGCCCCCTAAATGAAGCTCCTCGTCAATACCTTTCAAATGATCTATCATATTCCCTAAAAGAAGATCATATGGAGAAGTAACGACCCCGAGAAGTTGATGTACTAACTTACCCCAATGAGGCCCACATGACTTTTGGCGCTTCATCTCCTAGGCTTAGGTTTTTGGATGTCTATGGTTTTGGAATTCATGTTTATTGTAAAAATGCTTTCAGATCCTCATTGTACTCATCTTCTTGCGAATGAGCATAGCCGTCACATCTCTTCTCATAGATAAGCTGCCACCATTCTAGCAAGCTTGTTTTTTCAGTCTGCATTTTACTGTTTTCAACATATTTATTATTTAATAGAAGTCAATTTTTATTGTATATATGTTATTGTTCACCGTGTCTCTGTGTTAATATTATAAATATGTGGTTTCATTTCGTTCCGCTCATAAATCTGGATCAACCACTATCCTTTTTCCCACCATTACTGTAAACAAGAATATTTGCAGCTTGGGAGAGGACACCTCATCTTGCACATATGTTGTGGTGAATTGCACTTATGAGGGCCTTCAAGTCCAACCTTCAAGCAACAACATTTGTTGTAATTCAATGACTTGTCAAATAAAGAACCATTTTGCACCTTGAATCTAACCAAATGTCGTTGTGCAAAAATATCACAAAATTACCAATTTTTACAAGTTTTCAAGTCATCTTTGAGTGCCTCGAAAAAATGCCCAAATCCCTAGACAAATGTATTATTTTATAAAAACAAATTTTCCAAGCTATAGTATTTCATGTTTGTACCAACCCATTTGTCTAATTCTCTAAAACTATCTCCAAGTGAAATATATGCATCTCCCAAATAGGTTTAACACTTATTTGTACTTTTAGGAAAATGTAAGCAGTTGTCATTAAAATGCATATTGAGCGCTAAGTATAAACCCAAATAAAAATCTAAAAGATTTTATGGATTCCTTATTCAATTATCTACAAACCCATTTCAAATTACATTCTTAAACTCTATTGGACTTGAAAGAAGATTACCCTTATTTCAACAATTTAGAAAAATACATGTTTAAATCATTAAAATGCATACCTACGATAAAGTAGGCATACCCAACTTCTAACATATAAATTGGAAGTACTACCAAGCCTTCGACACCTATATAAGAATTCAAAAGCATGCAAGACACCCTACTTGGCCTAGGATGCTCCTACCAATTTTGCTAAATGTCATTCAATATGCAAACAAGCTTAATGAGTACCAACTGCCTAGTGCACCTTATTTAATGAGGATAACCCTTTTACATTAAGTAACTACCCACTAACTATCAATGGGCTTTATTCAAAGAAGATGGTGTCATACATTAATTGAGTAATTCCTAGGTAAAACAAAGTAGGGAGGTTAAGGTAGGACCCTAACATGCCCTCCCCCTTCAAAAGTAGCATTGTCCTCAAGGTTAGAGGTGTGGTCAAAATTGTTGTAAAATTGTTGCTAGTTCCCAAGTGGCATATTCAGGCTTGCATATTCTTCCATTGTATCAAGACTTACCAAAAAGTGCAATAGCAGATTCAACAATATTTGGTAGCCAATTTTCAATTATAACCAAATTAACCTTTCTTCATCAAGTTCTGGAAGGTTACTTTGAACTCGACAATTTAACCCCGCGAACTTCTTCAAACAAGGCACATGAAACATGATTTGAAACTTGTCCAATATGTTGGAGGATATGATAGGGTCCAAAGACCTTTGGTGCTAGCTACTAGTGGTCCTTGTCTTTAAGAGAGGTCTACTTATGGGGATGAAGGCAAAGAAACACATGATCCCCTTTTGCAAAAGAATTCTCTTAGCAATGTTGGTTGGCATCTCGATTCATTCTATTCTGAGCTAAAGCAAGATTATCCTTAAATGTGTGGAGAATGGTTTCTTTCATGTATCCACTTCTTGAACCTTGGATGTGCCTGGTAAATACGAATCCATGAAGGTGGGTTGTTGTCCATAAACAACTTCATATGATGACATTTTAGTAGTGACATGATAAGCGATATTGCACCACCATTATGCAAGGGGTAGCCAGTGAGCCCATTGGTGCTATCGGTTGGAGGAAAAAAAATCCTAGATAGGTTTCCAAGCACTTGCTCACCACTTATGTTTGACCATCAATTTGGGGATGATAATTTGTGCTCATTTTCAATTGGCCATGTAGTTTAAACAACTTCTACCAAAATTCATTAATGAACATGGGATCATATTTTTACACAATGGAAGTGGACATGCCATGTAACTTAAAAAAATGAACCATGAAAACTTGGGCAATTGTGGAGGGCGTAAATGGGACCAATAAGGCACAAAAGTGACCATATGTGGATAGACGGTTAACTACCACCATAATGACCAATTCATTTCCTATTTTCAAGAGGCCCACTATAAAATCCAGGGAATTGTCTAGTTGTGATGTCCTAAGAGTTGCCACTATCTCACCCTTGTTCCTTCGACAAGATTTACACTCGAATACAAAAGTATAGATGCCCTTTTTCATTTCCTCCCGAAAGAAAGAGCACTTAGCTCCTTCAAACGTTTTCTAAAATCCAAAGTGACCCATTATAGGGTATGAATGCAACTCTACTAACACCCTTTGTTTTAAAGAAAAAAATTGTTCTAGAAAAATGTACCCTTTAGATTATAAGGTGCCTTGCTGCCAAGTATAGCCTCTAGTGGGGTTGGGGTCCTCTTGAAGTATTTGGATGAGTTGAGTCACTATGTCATTAGCTAACCATGATTGTCATGCTTTTATAGGCCAATATGGTACTGGTAGGAATAATGTTAAGCCCTAGACAAAGCCCCATGCTAAGTATAAAACCCCTTATTAAGCCCTATATATTGAATTATTACATTTCTAGTGTTATATTTGTATATAGGCTAGAACCCTTCATTGTACCATTTCATTATAATTGTACCATTTGTCTCCTATAATTGTACCCTTTATTGTCCTCATCTAGCTTTTGCTATCTTGTTTGTTGCCACTTTGAACCACTAGCTTTATTGTTCTTTGCATTGTTTTGGGCTTGCCATAGCCAAGCTCGTATACCCTCATAGGCTGGGAGGATCACAAGCTTTGATACCACTGTAATGTCCCCACTAAATATTTTGGCTTTTTCTTAGTTTAGTAGTGTAGGCATTTTGTCAAACACTTTGATGACAAACTTCCACTTCACTGCTACAACAATTTAAGTATGTTTTTGGGTGATGACTTCCATCAAACACTTAGGTTGTAGGTTCCTTTTCACTGTAAGAACTCTCTTATGGCTGCTTCTATGATAATGGTTTGGTTTCTTGATATGTTGGGATGTATGTGATATATTTATATGTCAAACAAAATAGCAAATGTATGCAAAAATATACAATAGAATGTAAAGGACAATAAGTTTAACAACTAGATACTTGGTGAATCTATTCTTGTGTATTATTGCTTCAAATTGTAACACTACATCAACAATTTAACTCACAAATTTTGATCAAAATTGTCCATGGTCTAACTTGTTACCAAGCTATTTATTATTTGAAGTTCCAATCATATTTCCAAGCAGATAAATGACCCTCTTATTGCAAATTCAACCTGATATGTTTGTTGTAGGTTGTCACTGTAATTTCTAAGCTGAATGTGACAAGGGTGGATGACATAGGCGATGAACATTTGTTGGAAGTTTACATGGGTGGATTAAAAGAAGACATTAAACATTATCTTTTCCTAAAACATCCTGGAAATATTATGGAAGTTATGCAATTTGCTCGTCATATTCAAGCCAAGAATAAGGCGACACACAAGTCTACCATTGGACCATATGCAGGAAGCAAAGATCGTTTTGGGGTTCATAAGAAAACCATACCTCAACTGAAAAGGTTGAAATCTCAACAAATGGATGAAAGAAGAGAAAAAGGACTATGTTTCAATTGTGACAACAAGTACAGTAAGGGGTATAAATATGGTGAGAAGAAAATATTCTACATAGACTATGAATAGGAAGAAGATCAAGAATTGAAACCATCGCAAGATCTAGATCTAGAAGATACTACTCCAACGATATCTTGTCATGCATTGCCCAACATCAATACTCCATAAATCCTCAAGATACAAGGATACATCAAAAAGAAAAAGGCAACAATGTTGATTGATTTTGGTAGTACCCATAACTTCATTAATTAGAAATTAGCAAAAGATCTCAATTCCTTTGTATTTCTAGCACCAGAGTTTCAAGTAATGATTGCAGATGGAGGTACCATAATTTTTTTTGGGAAGTGCCATAGTATTAAGCTCAATATGGGGGAGTATTTTTTTGATAGTCCCATGATTTCCATCCAAATGGGTGTTGTTGATGTTGTATTAGGGGTCCGATGGTTACAATCATTAGGAACATTGGTCCTTAGTTTTCAAGATATTTTCATGAGATTTTCAAGGCAAGGAAATTGATCTTAGAGATATCCAAGGGAAACCCTCTAAGGTGATAAGCTCTAATAGCATGACACAATTACTCAAAAAGGGACCCATGGCGTAATTGCACAATTGTGCTCACTAGATCTTCAAACATCTATATCCTCTGCTCTAGTGGATCTCCAAATAATTACCAAAAACCATTCCAAGGTATTTGGAGAGATGCCTAAAGGTATTCCACCAGCTCGAGATCATGAACATGCTAATTGTTTGCAACTAGGAAATGTACCACCTAACATTAGGATTTACAGGTTGACATATGCACATAAGAGTGAAATTGAGCATATGATCCAAGAAATGTTGGAGGAAAGCATCATTCAACCTAGCCAAATTTCTTTCTCTTCACCAGTAGTGATGGTTATGAAGAAGGATGGTTCACAACATATGTTTCTAGATGATAAACAACTCAACAAAATGACCATCAAAGATAAGTTCCTTATTCCTATCATTGATGAATTATTAGATGAATTGCATGGAACAATTTTCTTTACAAATTTGGATCTTCGTTCGGGATATCATCAAATCATAATAAGGCATGAAAACATTCCCAAAATAGCCTTTAGAACACATGAAGATCATTATGAGTTTTTGGTTATGTCATTTGGAATTACTAATGGACCTTTAACATTTCAATTTTTGAGGGATTTTGTTTTCAAACCCTTAGAAAAATTGAGTTAGTATTTTTTGATGAGACACTAATCTACAACAAATCTTGGGAAGAGCATGTACAACATGTTGACAAAGTATTACAACTTTTGGAAGAAAAAAAACTTTATGCAAATCCTTCCAAGTGTGCCTTTGGCGTTTAAGAAGTGGAATATTTGGGTCACATTGTATTTCATGAAGGTGTAAAAGTGGACCCTAACAAAATTAAAGCTATGAGGGAATGTCCAATTCCCAAAACCTTGAAGAAACTTAGAGGATTATTAGGATTGACAAGTTATTACTGCAAGTTTTTCAAGCATTATGGTCAAACAATGACACCTCTAATAACATTATCAAAGAAGGAATCATTTTCTTAGACTTAAGAAGCAACCAAAAAACTTAAGGAGGCCATGTGTACAACTCATGTCCTAGCCACACTTGACTTCACAAATTATTTTATTGTGGAGTGTGATGCCTCAGGTCATGGCATTTGTGCAATTTTAATGCAAGAAGGAAGGCCCCTTGCCTTTGAAAGTAGCCAACTTAAAGGGAAAAAATTACTCAAAGCCATTTATGAAAAATAAATGTTGGCCATACTACCTGCAATTAAAAAATGGTGCCCTTACCTAATAGGAAGACACTTCAAAGTAAAAACAAACTGTGATAATTTGAAGTACTGCTTGGAGCAATGATTATCTTCACAAGAACAACACAAATGGGTTACAAATATGCTAGGCTATGACATTGAAATTATCTACAAGAAAGGAAAACATAATATTGTGGCTGATGCACTTTCAAGGAAAGAAGAAGAAATAGAGGGTTCACTATGTGTTATTTCTATTCCGCATTCTGATTGGGTAGAATAAGCAAGGATAGAATGGAATCAAGATGAAAAGGTATGTAAGATCGTTCAACCACTACAAGAGTACCCGATTCAGGTGGATATTGGTGGTTTCCCACCTCTTCCACTGACTCAATGGTTCTCTACCTTCTTGGCAGTTTTTCTACGTTTTTTCGAGTCCTAACCTTCCAGAGCCATTTTGAGGCCCCAAACGACATTTTTTTGAGGTTCGGGGGACAAGGGTTGCAATTGAATGCCCTGGTACTAGTCAAAAGTTGTAATCCTTGGATAGTTCTTTACAACAAGCTATCATGTGCTCCAAATGGAGATAGTATGCAAAAATTGCGCCCCTGAGAAGTTGACATATCAACTAACCACCTCGGGACCCACAATACTTTTGGTGAATTTCGTCTTCCAGATTTAGGGTTTTAATGTTTAGAGTTTTTTCCTATTGTCTTTTAGGATTTATGATAAAAGACCCTTTTCGGATTCTTTGTAATAAACTTTTTGCAAATGAGCATAGTCAACATCTCTTTCTCTTCAGAGATAAGCTACCATCATTATACCTAGTTTGTGTTCTATAGTTTTCTGTTTTTTTTTTCATTAATAGAATTTAGGTTTCACTATATTTCTATGTTCTTTGCTATATTTCTCTGTGTGTTCCATTTCATTCTCATTATAATCCAGATCATTGTTATTAGAGCAATCTACTCCTTGTTATTTCTCGGTGCATGTCCTCGACAAGGTCAGGGTATATAGAGTGGGGTCTTGGGCTAGTTTCACTTAGGGACAAATGCTCTTGCCAGCCGAAGCAACCTCCCATGGTAGAAGAAAAGAGAGATGATAGAGCAAGAGATCTTATCAAGATGCTACTCGAGGAAGCCCTTGTGCGATAGAGGAATAATATGATGGACAACTTCTCCTAGATCCTTCGATGACTGCCAACAACGGGTGGGCCACCTTCAATAAGAAGCCATTTCAGAGGTGTGACACCCTTCAAGGTACAAGTTATATCTGATATTCCTTTTGTTTGAAGGCCATATAGATGCAGATGCTTTGGAGAAATAGTTAAATTTGTTAGAGGGTTATTTCTCTATTAAAAAAAATATTGACACCGAAAAGATCACCTTTTCCATCCTTAAATCCCTTCCCCATGTCAAAGATTGGTGGGAAAGTTATTAAGAGAGACACAATGAATATGAGACTATGACATTCGAGAGATGACCCATTTGGGTGGCCTTTGTTGACTCCCTCAAGGAGGAATTCTACCATGTTGGAAACTATGATGACTAGTACACAAGATGGACACTTGAGTACACAAACATCTTGCATACTTTATGCTCAAAGATGGGTATCAAAGACTCTGAGTGGTACTTGGTTTTGAAGTATCGTAGTGGCCTACACAGGTACATCCAATCAAAGATGGATTTCTTGGACATCTCCTCACTGGGAGCTACTTATTGATATGTTGTCAAAATCGAGAAGAAATTTAAGCAGTGAAATAAGTGGGAGTTCGGGTTTGCAAATCCGCAACAACAAAAGTATGGTAAAGGCAGCCTTAACTCGTAGAATAAGGGATAGAGCAAGGAAATCCAACCAATCCAAGTCACAGGTAAAGAAGGGTAATGGGAAGACGAAGAAGGACACTGGAAAGTGGTGTGAGTTTCAAAAAATCCCCTAACACAAAATTGATGAATGTTGCTGGAAATAATCATCGTTGATTGAGCTTAAATAAAAGGTGTTAGAACCTGACTCAAACTCTTATTTGAAACATGGAAAGTGGATCATCAATGTAGAACCTAGTGCTACCATCATAACCACAAATATCCAACCAGACAATTCAGAGGAGCTTGAGGAGGGGAGAGCTTATTTCATTCACATATGTGGGTAAAAGGGACCCCACTATATTTCATTGTTGACAACGAGAACTAGAAGAACTTGATCTTGGTTGAGGTCGTAAAGAGACTGAAGTTTCCAACAATGCCACACCCTCAACCATACACAATTGGTTTTTTGAGCTAGGGACGAGACCTTCGCGTAATCCAACAGTGTCGCATGTTCTACGACATCAAGGCCGTCAAAGATGAGGTATTATGTGATGTTTCCCCACTTGAAGTCTGTGATGTTCTTTTAGGATAGCCTTATATGTGGAAGCATCATGTTGTTTATGAGTCTCGTCCCCATAGTGTAATTTTTTCTTTGGGAGGTAATCTCTAAAGGGTACCAAAGGTAGTTTTGACTGCTGCAATTTCAACGATCTCAACAAAACAATGTTGGAAGGTAATCTCTCAAACTACAAAGTTTGTCCTCTTCATGGTCCAGTTAGAAAGTGAACGAAAAGTCACTGTGAGTGGCACAACCTTTGCACAAGATCTATCTACCCAACATAAGCAAGTGGACAAGGTTATAGCGGAATATAGAGATATCTTCACTTCAGCAACATGGGTGCCTCTACATTGTCAGGTCAAACATTCTATTGACTTGATACTTGGTGTGCCCTTACCCAATGGTCCGATATACATGTACTCCCATCTGGAGAATGAGGAAATAAAACATCAGATTCACGAGCTCATCCATAAGGGCCACATTTGACCGAGCTCCTTGCCTTGTGGGAGCCCAATTGTGTTAGTATAGAATACGGATGGGACATGGTGACTTTGTATTGATTATAGAGCCCCAAACAAGATCACTGTCAAGAACTGATACCCGATCCCCCGGATTGATAGTTTTCTTTATCAACTTAAGGGTGCCAAGTTCTTTAGTGAGATTAATGTGAAGTCTGGCTACTGCCAAGTTTTGATATAACAAACCGATATATGTAAATCAAACTTCAAAACTAAAGAAGGCCTTTTTGAATAGTTGGTCATGCCTTTTGGCTTGATTAATGCTCCAATGAAATTCATGAGGATGATGGATGATATCTTGTGGCTCTTCAGAAACTCTTTTGTGGTCGTATATTTGGATGACATCCTCATATTCAGTCAGACCTGGGCCGAACATATGCAACATATCTAGTGGGTCCTAAGCACTCTGTGACAACACAAACTATAAGACAATATGGAGAAATGCTCATTCAACATGCAACAAATTCAATACTTGGGATACATCGAGGATAAACATGGGGTGCATGTTGACTTAACTAAGATCCAAGTCATTTGCAACTGGCCAAGCCCGAAGACTATGGCAGATCGCCACAACTTCTTGGGCCTCACCAACTTCTACCATAGTTTCGTGCTGAGATTCTCTCATATCGCTTGGTGCTTAAGTCAAGTGACTAACGATGGAGCTAAAGCCAAGTTTTCCTAGTCTGAGTCACAATGGAAAGCATTCTAGGATATGAAACATTGCCTATACCCTGCACCGTTCCTCATGCTGCCAAACCTGCAACACCCGTTTGAGATTGAGATGGATGCCTCTGACTATGCTATCAGTGTGGTCCTCACTCATCAGGGACATCTAGTGGCCTATCACAGTGAAATGACATCTGCCATTGTTTGTAAATACCCCACATTTGACAAAGAGATGTACTCCATTGTGCAAGCATGTCGATAGTGGAAGGATTATATTCTGGGAAAGGAAATGATCATCCACATTGATCATGGATCTCTACAATTCTTGGAGACACAAGGAAAGTTATAGAATGATCACCATCATAAGTGGTCCATATACTTGCAACAATTCCACTTGAACATTAAGTACAGGAAGGCCAACACCAACCATGTTATAGACTACCTCGATCGATCCATGATTGTGGCACTAACCATAGTTTTTAAATCATGTGGGCATGAGACCTCTAGGTGGCAACAATTATACAACAGTGACAGTGACTTTGCTACTACCTATAAGACATTGAGCATAGGAAAACCGATTCCAAACTTCCATCTCCATGATGGATTGCTATGTCATCAAGGACATCTTTGTGTTCCTTCAAGTGAGAGTGCGAAGCTAATTTGGGAATGTCATTATAGTCAGGTGGCATAACACTTTGGTGTGAAAAAAACAATGGCAACACTACAAAATCATTTTAATTGGCCAAATCTTCCACAACATGTCAACAAGTATATTCGATCATGCACTGTCTGCGCCATCGCTAAACCCACTATTAAGAAATAGGGGCTATACGACCCTTTGCCTACTCTTGATAGGCCTTGGGAGTCCATATCCATGGATTACATGTTTTGTCTACCTTCAACCAAGCATGGTAATGGCTATGTCTTTGTGGTCATTGATTAGTTCTCCAAGATGGAAATTTTGACACCCTACAAGAAGAGTATCACAATTGAGGCCACTGCTGAGCTCTTCTTCAAGCGTGTTTGGGTTCATTTCAAGATACCATCGAATATTATTTCAGATCATGATAGGAAGCTCTTGAGTACATTCTGGTCCTATTTTTGATAATTGATGGACACCTAGCTCACCAAATCAAATTCCTTCTACGCCAAAACTGATGGACAGATGGAGGTAGTCAAATTGATGATTGTGGATATCTTGAGAATGTACAACTCCAAACATCCCCACACCTGGGATGAGAGTCTTCCTTATGTTCAATGTAGTTACAATCAAGCCCTTCATAGCTCTAATAGCCACAACTCTTTTCAGGTGTGCTTGGGGTTCCAACCATTGGCCCCAATCAATGTAGCTCTACCTATTCCATTCACACAACAATAATCTGCCCATGCTCAAATTGAGGATGATAAGGCAACCAAATGTTTTGAACAAATTCAACACATTTGTCGACAAGTCCATGACATCTTGCAGAAATCCAATGGCAAGTACAAGTAGTGACATGACCAACATCAGGTTCCACACAAGTTTCAGGTAGGTGATAAGGTCTGGTTACATTTGCAGAAAGAGTGCCTTGCAACACCCCATTGCAAGCTTCACCCACTTCAATATGGGCCTTACACCATCACCAAGGTTGTAAGTAAGAATGATTTTGAATAAAGTATTCCCCCATTCCTTGGCCCGCATCTAGTCTTTAATGTTGAGCTCCTTCGCCCATATTTTCCACCTCTACATCTCAGAGGCAGCCGAGCACTTGGCCCCTACAAAACTCAACCCTAACTTCCTTGACCACGATAAAATTGATCACATCATGGATACATAGATGAAAGGAACCCACCAATGGAACATAAGACTCTACTGGGTTGTCAAAACAAAGAAACTTCTTTACTAAGGCATGTGGCCCACTAGGAGCAAAATTCTGTAGAAGTTTCCCCATATGATGAGGTAAACTAACACAATGGAGACCATTTCTTCCTAGGGGGAAGGATTGATCCAGGTGGATATTGGTGGCCACCCACATCTTTCACTGACTCAACGGTTCTCTACCTTCTTGGCAGTTTTTCTACGATTTTTTGAGTCCTAAACTTCCAGAGCCATTTTGAGGCCCTAAACAACATTTTTTGGAGATTCTGGGGGAAAAGGGTTGCAACCACATGCCCTATCCCCAACCAAAAGTTGTAATCCTCGGATAGTTCTTCCCAATGAGCTATCATGTGCCCCACACCCAGAAATTTGACGTATCAACTAACCACCTCGAGGCCCACAATACTTTTGGTGTTTCATCTTCTAGGGTTAGGATTTTTATGTTTAGGTTTTTTGCCTCTTGCCTTTTAGGCTTTACGATAAAAGGCCCTTTTTGGCCTCTTTGTAATCATTTTTTTGTGAATGGGCGTATCCGACATATCTTTCTCTTTAGAGATAATCTACCACCATTCTAGCGAGTTTGTGTTCTAAAATTTTCTATTATTTTATTCATTAATAGAAGTTGGGTTTTACTATATTTCTATGTTCTATGTTATATTTCTATGTGTGTTCCATTTCGTTCTCAATATAATCTAGATCAGGACCCCAGTGCATTAGATACATTTTTATGGAAGAATGATTTGCTATGGTATCATGATCGCCTATATTTATGTAAGAATTCCCAACTCAATTAGAATTTCCTTTGGGAATTGCACACTTCTCCTATAGGAGGACATTCAGGGTTCTTAAAAACTTACCACAAGATAAATAAGAGATTTTTTTGAAAAGGTCATAAAAATGAGGTTCATAAGTTTGTGTCTAAATGTGTGGTCTCCCAACAAAATAAGGGAGAGACAATCAAGACACGAAGTCTCCTATAACCATTAGCTATACCGAGTCAACATTGGAAATAAGTTTCAATGGATTTTACTACAGGTTTACCCAAATACGAAGGAAAGACTATCATCATGGTAGTAGTGGATCAACTGACAAAGTATGCCTTTTTTTGCTCTCTTTCTCATCCTTTTAAAGTAAGTACAATGGCGAAAACATTCATGGAAATAGTTCAAAAGCTACATGGAGTCCCCAAGATTATTGTAAGTGAGAGAGATCCAATTTTCGCTGGAACTTTTTGGACCTAATTATTTGTTTGTTTGGGAATTCAATTGGCTCATAGCTCATCTTACCATCCTCAATTTGATTGGCAAACTGAGATTGTGAATACATGTCTAGAAGGATATCTTATTTGCTTTGCATTTGATAAACAAACACAATGAATCAAGTGGTTTGCCTTGGCAGAATGGTGGTACAACACATCATTCCATTCTTCATAAAAAATGTCCCCATTTTTGGCACTTTATGGATATCATCCTCCATCCATCACATATCCCTTAAAAGGGACTACAAAGGTTCAGGCAATGGATGACCACACAGGGCACCAAAAATATGTTCTGAAACTATTAAAAGACAACAAGGTTATGGCACAAAATATGATGAAACAACAAGCAGATCAACATTGCAATGAAAGAGAATTTGAAGTGGGGGATTGGGTATTTTTGAGGCTATAAAAATATTAAAAAAGGTCCCTCAAGCAACATAAGAAGGACAATAAATTAGCACCCAAATATTATGGGCCCTATAAGGTGCTACAAAGGATTGGAAGTATGGCTTACAAATTGGAGTTGTCATCATCTTCATGTGTACACCCAATCTTCCATGTTTCTTGCTTAAAGAAGGTAATTGGTGACAAGACCCCAGTCCAAACTATTCTACCAAAGATTAATGAAAGAAGGAAAAATCATACTAGAACCAGAAACAATCCTTGAAACAAGGATTCAACAACTGCAAAATCGAGCACTTAATGAGTGCCTCATCAAATGGAAGAACCTACCAGTGGAAGAGGCAACATGGGAAGATAAGTTCTTCATGCAAAAACACATGTAGTTACTCAAGTGTTGATGACAATGCTTGTTTGAAGGGGAGGGGCATGTTAAGTCATAGACAAAGCCCCATGCTAAGTATGAAATCTCTTATTAAGCCCTAGATATTGAATTATTACATTTCTAGTGTTATATTTGTATGTAGGCTAGAACCCTTCATTGTATCATTTCATTATAATTGTACCCTTTGTCTCCAATATATATACCAAGGAGACCTAGTCTTAGGATCATCTCATATTGTGTTCTGAATTGGATATATTGTAAAATGAGGTTTCCCCCTTGAAGTGGACAATATTCATTGACTTTTTATCACTTTTAAGTCATTGGATCATAATAGATAAAGCAAAGAGATATTTTTCCTCCTCATATTTCCTAGACAAAGCATCAACCTACACATTTTATTTTCCCTTCTTGTATATGATCTCATTATCATACTTTAGCATCTTAGTGATCCACTTGTGTTGTTCTAGTGATGACAAACTCTGTTCCAAAAAATACTTCAAACTATTATGATCCATTTTGATTTGGAAGTGCCTCCCAATAATATACGAGCACCAAGTATCAACTACATGAACGTGGCCATCATTTCTTTCTCGTTGGTGGATTTTCCCAAATTTTAGTCACGTAGTTGTTAATTGGTGAATGTTAATGGGTGCCCCTCTTGAATCAACATTTCTCCAAGCTGTTTGCCATAGGTGTCACATTACAATACAAAATTCTTATTGAAACTAAACACTAATAAGATGAGTGTAGTGCACATGACTTCCTTTAAGCTTAAAAGACATGTTCAAATTCATCATTACATAAAAGACCATTCTATTTGAGCATGTTGATTAATGGAGCTACAATTCTAGAGAAGATCCAAATAACAAATATATATATATTATTCTAGTACATGTTTATAATGAGAATTGATCAGCCTTATATACAATCAAAGGTGGAAAGACATGACCGAATATGTAACCCTTCACTACTAAGTGAGTATTAGCTATTAAGTATTATTTGATAGTTAATTATTTAGTATATTACAAGTCATCCCTTATCTAAAATGCTTCGACATTGGCAACAGAGGATATTTCAATCGAAATTCTTCATTTTCCCACATAGCTTCATCTTCAGGAAGGTTCCTCCTATAACATCCCCAACCCCAAGCTGGGCAATGCCACACCAAAATAATTAGATAAATTTTGCATATGAATAGAGTTAAGTGGAAATAATAACAACATGCATGCAATAATAACAATTCATATATATAATTTAACAACAGAGATTCCATGACAGAAAACTCATAATTGCACACACACTGTAATTAAAATAAGCACATGAAAGACACTTATCTCATGAAATAAACACTAATTGCATGTAGATCTTCCACGTTCCTTCGAGCCATATACCACACTGCTCACAATCTTAGCAGTGGATCACCCTCGATTTGGGGATAAACTCTACCATGAAAAGGGAATACTAAGCCATTCTAAGATCTGATAAGCAACATAATTACACAATCAAATATGCCAAACTGCTGCAACTAGCCTACAATATCTCATTCCCCACATGCCTATCCCACCCCAGGAAATGTGCCCCTTCGTTGCTCAACAATCCCTTGGCTACCCCACTTCCCTTCCTGGGCTTCAACAACAGGCCGATCATGAAGTCTCAGAGCCATGTAGCTATTTCCCAGCGCACCAGGGAACAATTCCGAGTAGTTTCTTGCCTAAAAAGACAACTCACGGGCCTGACAACCTGGTTTTTCGACATAACAAATCTCTCACTTGGAGAGAAATTCCTACGGGCTTGAAAATCCACTTCTTCGACCATGGGCATGACAACCCGCCTCTTCGATCACGGGCCTGACAACCCGCCTATTTGACCACGGGCCTGACGACCCGCCTCTTCAACGTCGATCAAACTAGGTAGAAGTATGGATGGTAGCATGGATGAGTGGATGGTAGGAAATCATGAGTGAATGATCCCGCAATGATGGGAATTACACTAAATCTCCCTATTATATATGTATGTGACTTTTATGACACATGGCACCCAAGGGACTCCCTTGTCCCCCCTTTAGAACTTAGGATATATAAATTTATGTTCATACTTTAACCTTTTAGGAATATTAATATAATATTCCATTGGGATCAAGCCCCCTTTAACTTATCCCCTTTTCTAGACTCTTATCTCCCTTGCCCCTTTCTAGTGGAGTTTAGCCCCCCATCTCTTTTGATTGGTCGGTCTGCAACAATGGTGTACTTTAACAATATTATAAATATGCTTTACAATTACAGTATAGGCAAGATGGCCTTTAGCATCTAGGCTCCCTGGCCTAATAATCATATAAGCATTCTAGCCTATAATAACCTGGCTCACCAACTTATAAAACCCAACATATATACAAAGGATCCCTAGCCTCAAGATCATGCACTCAATCTAGTGTGCGCGAAACTATGGGATGTGCACACTCTTCTTTTGGTATGAGATTCCCGCACTCTAACTTAATGCGTGCAAAACCGAACCAAATACCTTGTACCATCAACTCACCAACTTATATGTATAATTACATTTACAATCAATACCCACGGCTCACTAGCCTATGTGTTCCTTTACATTTATATGTACAATTGGGTTCGGCCTACGGGTATTACATTCCCCTCCCCCTTATTTATGCACTATCCTCAGTGCATTATATACCATGTACAATTCAAAATTCTTCAAAAGTCTCCATGCCTTTGCTAACGAAGCTTGTTATCCACCCAGTGTTGTTTTTTCAAGCACCAAAATAATGTATTCATACTGCAACTATAAGTCATTTGCTCTATTCCATAGAGCTGCTTCAAGCAAGAGTTAAACTCATTGTTCCTTTTGACACACCCTCATGATTACAACTATCATGCCATAAGCATCTTTGAGTTACCTCTTCCTTGTTGCATTCACCATTCTGGGATTAGGTATCCCTTCATTGCTACACAATCCCTCAATGATCCATCTTTCCAAGGCTTTCACACCCAAGGAGAGTGCTAAATCATTACTAGAACCCCACCAAGGTTCTACACTTATAGGACTCTAGTGTCTTCAATACAAGTTATTACTTCCAAGCATTCCAACTTTAATGAATATTATCTCATCTGTATCACACACATACAGTTATTATGAGACAATATGATAAAAAAAATTCATTTCATAATTTTCTTGGTTGTTCCAACAACTGACACCAATCTTTATTATGGCTTCCTATAGCATCATATGTGAGACCATTTTTTTTTCCTGCAATATTTGTTTCTTGCAATCAACCAAGAAGATCATTAGTATTTCCTGTACAATATACTTTCAGTGCAATATGTACAAAACTTATAAATCAATTTATAATTGTTTATAGTTAACAATTCGATCACAGCTACTAAACAATTTATTAAATAGAATGAAATTATCATTCTCTGCATAGGAAATTTCAGCCATTTAGGCTTTTCATTCTTTCATCATCATTATTTTCATTACTTTGTTTCATGAACAAAAATTTCCTGTAGACAATGCTCATGTGACTACTTGACTTGCAACTTTCCTATTGCAATGTCTAACAATGCCTAAAATGTCCTCAACTCCATGAGTTAGTAAATATTTCAATTGTTATCATAATCATTTCCATTAAATAACATATAAGCATTTCTTCACAGAAATGCATTCAAGCATAACAATTCTATTATGCATAAGTGCAATTCTACCACTGACCATGCTTGAGTGCAATTCTCAATGCGTATCCATTCAATGCAGTTTTGCATTGATTTTTCAGAATGCTCGATATCTAAGTCATGTATCTCACCATTGGTAAATTGGAAAATCTAGCCAATGCCTTGACACACTCTTCATACGCTTCCTATTGTCTGCTCAACTATTTGGATGCCTTCCTTTTCAACCCAAACACTACACCAAGAATATAATTCGGTGGTGTTCATTAGTGTTAGCAAAAAGGTTGCAGTGCTAATATTATTTAGAAATAAGAAGTTCATTGGATATTTGTGTGGCACATAACCTTCCATAACCAACCATGGCATGGTCTCCCACATGACTAGCTTTCATGGAATCCATGCCTATAACAATGACATACCCCTTATTGATTTGGTTATTAGCTCATAATCATGAAATCCATACTATGCTATTACATCACATGTATGCATTCAAAAGCTAACATTTTTTTTATAATTATCACATGCCTTCAACCTTTACCACTCCTAGTGGTATATTATTTCCATTAATGTATTCAAATTATACATTAAAGTCATGTTATAAAATAAATCAACCAGGGAAATTCTTATCTAATTTCCTTCAGTAATTATGCAACAAAAGTAAATAAAAATCATACATGCATAGTTGCCATTAAATAATTTTGATGCTACTTGATTCGTTGATAACAATAGAAGCTCCCATGCCTCTTTTATTAGTCTTATCACTTCAACTTTATGTTGCTTCCCTCCATATGCAGCAAAATTAGTAGCGACACTTACAATCATGCAACAATTCTCTCTTTCCTGGTACAACAACCACCATTAGCTGCTTTCATATTAATATATATTCAACAATAGACTAATCCTAGTCTTATTATGTTATATATGTATATTAACAAATCTGGATTCAACAATGCATATTTATATGCACTAATAATGCTTCATTAGCATGCTCATAAATTCATTTGCATAACAATTTCCTGTACTAGGTATAGCTGTCCAACAAGCCATAATATAATTGTTGCTACAGTAATTGCAACAACCTCTTTCTCCCTATATATATATATTATTTTTCTTTGTTGTTCATAGAAGACCTCAATTCTTCCCAGTTTCCTGAATCTTCTTGTGTTCTTACAAAAGAAATCAGTGTGCATGATTGTTCTATATCCTGAGTACTTTTCCATCCCAACCTTGCTGGACTACTTTGTACATTTGTAGCCATATAATATGCTGATATGAAATTCAGCCTTAATTATTTCCTAGGTCCATTTGGCCAACACATGCATGACCCAATTACTTTTTTAGCCCTGCTCTCAAATTGGTTTAATATATTCAACTTCTATTTACTTTTCTGGATCAAACCAGTTTAGCCTTTCCTTGATTGAACATATCAACCCTTATAGCTTCGTGCACCATTCTCCTCTCTTTTCTTAGCCACCCAACCTCAAACATGACCTACATAGTCAATTCTCCAGCATGTTGCAATGCTACCCAAATGTTTATGTTTCCAATTGAGATGGGTTCCCAAATTTTATTTCTTTTTCATTCACTACCAAGCATAGAATCATTTTTCTTCTTCATGGTTCCCTATTTGTTTCTTTTCAGAAAAAATCATCTCCTTGTTGAATCCTTTTTGGATTGACATCCCAATGTACCCTGTCAATGAACTCATCTCTATGGAATGTACTCAACATTCCTTCTCATTGTTGTCACAGTTCCTCGAATGTTGCAGAAGACCCTGTATAACTTGGTATCCATCTAATGGTACATTTCCACTATCTTAAATTACTCATGAACTTCATCGTGTCTATAATACACTTGGATTTTAGTAATTCCTTTGCTAGGAGTTTGATTGCATCATTCTAGGTCCAATCTTCCCACATTTTTTTATGCATCTGCCAACACTTTTTTACTTATGTGCACCTTCATTTCTTCACCCTTGAAGTGATGACCTTCATACCATGCTTCCATTTTGCACTCTGATAACCATGATGAAAGTATTATCCCCAAACTATGTGACTATTCCTTGGACATGTTATCCTTATCTCCAAGTTTATACTCCGCCTTCCTTTATTAAAATCTTGACATCTTGACATATTGATCCTTTTTTTGTTGAAATTTTTTTCCCCTAATGTATTTCCTTATCTGTACATTGGATTCTTTGGGAGTGCATGGACTTTCGCTATTTCATTCACTACATGATCTATTCTTATGTCTAGATTCCATGGATCCCTCTGATTAACATAAGTGGATTTCCTGCAGTGGCTTCCCAAGTCTTTATGGCTGCACCTAGATTCCTACCTTCACATCATTCAGTCTTGTCCTTTGATAATCTTATGAAAAATTATTGTCATAGCACTCTTGCCTTGAGTACCTCTCCTTGTCTTTAACCAAAAAATCCAACCCTCTCACATGTTACTCATACATGGAGATACCACTTTGATAAGAAAAATTTCCTATGCTTTATCAACAACCTTAATCTCTGCTTGCAATACATTTATTATAAAAGATAGCAATTCAAAAAATTCTGGTAAGAGCAAGCATACATTCACAATATACAATTCTAGTAACAAATGCACAATTTTTCCCCTTCATGGTTACCATAAATATTCTTTCGAATTCCTATGAATTATGTTATACATTTCATGATTCTGGGTGATTACATGGACTCCTCTGTCCTATACCTTTCCAATGACTGCTTTCTTGCTCAAATCCGAGTTTTGAGCAGAAAGTTATGGTCATTTGATTCTTACCCAAAAACTTATTTTGTTCACCTTTTATCCATGTGCAATGCCTATGCATAATTGCATATGTTCTTCTAACAGTTTGATAGGATCTCAACTGGGTTCCTTCATAATCATATTTTTGACAATCTGGCCAATTTTCATCCTCATCTGATCTATAGGCTGCTAGATACATCTTTTTGTAGTTTCAGACCAATTAATATTTTTGGCCCTAAATGCTACAGGTACCTTCTATGCCCTCTTAAACGTTTTTAACATGCCAATAATTTTAATTTAGCTCCATGAATGTGTTGTATGGTTCAATAGCTTTCCATATAATGCTCTTGTGCCTCAATATGATTCCATAGTAGGAAGCTATGGCCTTCAAAAGTTAACTAGGGCTTAAAATTTACTCTCCATTGCTCGGGTTGTAAATCACTCATCCTAACTACAATGAGAAACACCGTTAGAAAGCTATCACCGAGCTCTTTCTTTTGAGTTGCAAGAACCATTCGCTAGGCACAATGTTTTTGAGTTGCTAAAAACATTGTTTAGGGCCTAATAAATGCCTTGCAAAAAGATGACCTTCAAACAATACGAAAAATGTCGCGGAAAATCATTGGTTTTTTGTTGTTGTAGACCACCAAACTAACTTCGCGCGCACCACTTTTAAATTATACACCCACATTTAGCATGCACAATTCTATACGTGCAATGCCAAAATGTAGCACATGCACCGTGCATCCATATCCAATGGACACCACTTTTTAGTCATGCACCAATATCTATTGGGCACAACTTTTGTGTCGCGCGCCAATACTTACTGCGCACAACTTTTGTGTCGCGCACCAATATTCTGTGTGCATTACACTCTCCCCACTACACAATGCCAAGGTTTAGTGCACTCACACCGCGCAGTGATGAATTTTAGTGCGCACACCCGTGCACTATAATTTTTCTGCGCATCACAAGCTTTACTCCTCATAGCACCTAATTTTAGTGCACACCCCCATGCACCATTATTTTTTGCGCATCACCAACTTGAAATGCACAACACCAAATTTTAGTGTGCACACCCACGCACCATAATTTTTTTGCGCATCACCAACTCTACACCGCGCAACACCAAATTCTAGTGCACACTCATATGCACCACTATTTTTCACACATCACCAACTCTGCACCACACATCACCAAATTTATAATGCGCATATCCGTACAATGCCAAATTTGTTTTTAGGGCACACACTTTGCGCAACATCATGTTTCCGCACAACATCAAATTTTTAGTGCGCACAACTGTGCACCCTTATTTTTCTACGCAATGCCAAATTTTTAGTGTGCACAACTGCGCACCCTTATTTTTCTGTGCAACACCAAATTTTTAGTGTGCACATTTGCACATCACTACTACTTAGCACACATAAATATTTTCGACACTTCACTGATTTTTCCATAATTTTGATGCATAAATTGGGGCGTTTGCTCGATTTTCACCCATTTTCCACCATGGACGTTCTGCAACCATGATTTTTTTTTTCAATTTCACTCCAATAAACACAAATTCAACCTCTGCAACAACAAATTTCTTGTGTGCGTTGCTGGTTGACATTCATGGTATGAGTTTTCCCAAATTCATTCACGAATTGAGAATTGTATTCAACCAAACTCGCTCAATCTGTCATGGCTTCCCAGTAACTTCTAATTCGACCAATTCCATGTCTAAATTTGCTAGGACATCTATTAAAATTAAGAATATCTCATCAATTGGCCAAATTTCCCAAATTCCCATGAATTTAACAACAAAAATTGGTGCTTTTGCCAAATTCCACTCAATTGCTTCTGATTTTTTCCCTGAACGCGCTGTAACTTGAAATTCAACGACTCCAAAATCAATTCTCTATGAAATTTCACTTCAACATTATGCTAACTCAACCCATCTAGGCTTAGTGTTGAAATCTGGGCTCAGATACCACATTGTAACATCCCTAGCCCCGAGTTGGGAAATGCCACACCAAAATAATTAGACAAATTCTGCATATGAACAGAGTTAAAGCGGAAATAATAACAACATGCATGCAACAATAACAATTCATATATAGAAAACAATAGAGATTCCATGACAAAAAAGTCATAATTGTACACACACAATAATTCAAATAAGCATATGAAAGACACTTATCTCAGAAAATAAACACCAATTGCATGTAGACCTTCCACTTTCCTCCCAACCATAGATCACACTGTTCATAATCTCAGTAGTGGGTCACCCCTGAGCTGGGGATAAACTCTACCAGGCAAAGGGAATACCAAGCGAGTCTAAGATCTGATAAACAACATAATTGCTTAGTCCAAGGTGCCCAACTACTGCAACTAGCCTACAATCTCTCATTCCCCACATGCCTGTGCCATCCCAGAAAATGTTCCCCTTCTCTGCTCAACAATCCTCGGTTGGCCCACTTCCCTTCCAGGGCTTCAACAACAAGCCAGAGAGGAAGTCTCACAGCCATGTGGCTATTTCCCAGTGCACTAGGGAACAATTCCGAGTAGTTTCTTGCCTAGAGAAACAACTCATGGGATTGACAACGACATAGCAAATCTCTCACTTGGAGAGAAATGCCTATGGGCATGACAATTTGTTTCTTCGACCACGGGCCTGACATCCCGCCTCTTTGACCATGGGCCTGAAAACCGCCTCTTCAACCTCGGTCAAACTAGGTACAGGTACGGATGGTAGCATGGATGAGTGGATAGTAGGAAATCATGAGTGAATAATCCTGTAATGATGGGAATTACACTAAATCTCCCTATTATATATATGCATGTGACTTTTATGATACATGGCACCTAAGGGACTCCCTTGTCCCCCCTTTAGAACTTAGGATATATAAATTTATATCCATACTTTAACCTTTTAGGAATATTAATATAATATTCCTTTGGGCTCAAGCCCCCTTTAGCTTAGCCCCTTTCCTAGAATCTTAGCTCCTTTAACCATTTCTAGTGGAGTTTATCCCCCCATCTCTTTTGTTTGGTCGATCTGCATCGGTGGTGTACTTTATTAATAATATGAGTATGATTTACAATTACAATATAGGCATGATGACATTTAACATCTAGGCTCCCTGGCCTAATAATCATATAAACATTCTAGCCTATAATAACTTGGCTCACCAACTTATAAACCCAACATATATACAAAGGCTCCCTGGCCTCAATATCTCACACTCAATCTGGTGTGCACGAAACTCTGGGATGTGCACACTCTTCTTTTGGTATGAGATTTCCGTGCACTGACTCAATGCGTACATAACCGAACCAAATACCTTGTACCATCAACTCACCAACTTATATGTATAATTACATTTACAATCAGTACCCATGGCTCACTAGCCTATGTGTTCCTTTACATTTATATGTACAATTGGGTTCAGCCTAGGGGTATTACCCCTTCACTTAATAAGATACTGATGGACACTTATAGAATGAAGGTTTTTGTTCATTGCTCGATAATCAACACAAAGTCTGTAGGACCCATATTTTTTTCTTACAAATAAGGCTGGAGCTGAATACAGACTCTTTCTTCTAGATATAACACCACAATCCAATAAATCCTGAACCAATTGTTCAATTTCATATTTGTGACCGTGGAATTGTCTGTAAGACTTCCTTAGAATTGGAGCTAAACGAAGGATTAATTCTATAATGTGATCTCTCGGTCGTGCTAGAGGGATGTAGTACCCTATTTTACTTGACTACTGTTATGAACAAAACTTATTATTTGAGGGTGCTTGTTAAAAAAAGACCTAGTTTTTTACTCTTACTTGACAACCATAAACAAATTTGATTTGGATTGTTTAGATTTAAAATGTGAAAATGGTTTAATTAAATACATGAGATGTTGCTGAATAATTAATGCAATAATCATTAAGCTAATGAATTACACGAGATTGATTACATATATTGCAGATGTTACTAATGGTTTCTTGAGTTGACATGGAACTTAAGGATACATTGACGCAGACATCGTGAACGAGACTCGAGGACTCTGGATTGAGTCATGGAGTGGTACTTATCTTATAATTTTGTATTGTGTAATAGAAATGATTAAATATAATACTAACAGATAAAATGTTTAGTGGATGCAGGCATTGGGATTATGCTTGTCGATCTGACTCACATTGGGGTAAGGGTTGTAGAGAGCCATATCAAATATTATTAGGAGAGGTGGAACAACGTCCCTATTTCCACCTACTAGCACTCCTACCATGACCAGAGTTGAAAAGTGGGGGACACTTTTGCTCAGTGGTTGCATGTTGTCGTGAGGGTAGGCCACAGACTCAGTCACTCACGAGGATAAATCAAGGGGCGCACAATAAGGTGAAAGCCTTATAACTCAACGCCCATTAGTCTCACAAATAGGGGCAACAAATGGAGCTAACAAGGTCTATATAGTTGCACCACTTTTTCCCATTGCTCAAGGTTGGATGCTTGAATGACATGACGTATGGCACCCTTGGAGTACACAAGTAAGTCCTAAAGGGCATGGCGTGCATGGTACCCTTATCATTCTTATGAAATTCTTGATGGAGATGTAAATGTATAAATGAAAAATAATATAAGGGCAAGGTACAAGAAAAAATATTCTTAGAAATGATCACCAAGGAAAAATGTGAAATAATTCTATGCACTTACAAGTGAGAATTTTTTTAATTTAAGTGACTAAATTAAGATTTTATTAATAACATTGTATAAAATAAAATAAAACAGAATTAACTAGAGGGTAAGCTTGAGTTCAAGGATGTTGATGTATTATTTTAACTAGTTAATTAATAGGGAAATTTCATTTACTATTAAGTATGGAGAAATCCAAGAGTCAAGAAAAGATCAGAAACATCTTGGAGAAAATCTAAGGGTCAAGAAAATATGAGAAACATTTAGGAGAAAAACTAAAAGTCAAGAAAAATAAGAAAACAACTAGGAGAAAATCTAAGAGCTAAGAAAAACTAGGAAACATCTAGGAGTCAAGAAAAATTGGGGAACCTTGAATAAAATATAAGAAACACGTAGGAGTGATTCTAGGAATGAAAAAAAGTGGGTGAGGGAAATGTTTAATTTTAATTTTTTTTTATTGAGAATTTCACGTGGGGGAGGTTATAAAAGAAAGGTCTTGGGACAAGGGAAATGGATGATTCCCTATTATTGGATGGTCATTGACTTTGAGCAATCCTATTTGTGAGTTTGGATATTGGTGTATTCCGTGAGGTGGGAATTTCGAAGCTTGCTAGTTTGAACACCAATTCTTTTGAYTAGCAATTGATATTTATACAGTCCCATTACGATATTTATACAGTCCCATTACAGCTCAGGAGACCTTGGAGAAGAAGAGTACCCATAGGTGTTGGTAGGGTGGTAACCGGTGRGTCAATCCAACGATCAACAAGATTTGACGAAGATTGAAGAAGCTTCAATGAGTTTGAGGCAGCTCTAGCGAAATGGACACAATATCCAGTGAAGTTGAGCAAGCTTCGGGAAGGTTGACATAAGGCTCTGACAAGTGACGCAAAGGATTCGTGAGTCAAATTCATCTGGTGACAATACACGACAATGTTTTTGCAATGTTACTTAACTATGTTAATTGTTAATATTGCTTTTATGGATGTATTAATTGATGCATTGGTATTGTTAATTATATATCGCTAATTATGGAAATGGAAGACTCCCTGTAATGTTATATTCTAGGGTCTGGAAACTAGGATAAGGAAACTTAAATAATTTCTGAAATTAGGTTAATGCTTCATGTACATTTAGTTACCTACCTAAAAATCCTCTATTCTTACAGTAGCCACTAAAAATTCCAGTCTCATTAACTTTTGTATGTTATATGTTCATATATTTTACTACCATGGGTTTCCTAGAAATTATTTTTTCCTGTTTGCGTCACAGATTATCACCGTTAAAATTTTCATTTGAAAGCATACTTGGAGTATCCATTGTTTTCTATGAAAACGTTTACAAGAAGCTCATAACATAAAACATAAAAAATAGGCGAATGGTCGACATCTATTCACGTACAACAAAATTTGGATACGTAGGCCCTCACCAGATTTGTTCTGCTATTATCAATTTATTCTGCGGTTTGCATCTGCATGACGCCACGACAGTGGGTCTGCTATTATCAATTAGTTTTCAGATTTTTAAATGGGAATATTTTCCTTATCCATCAGTTCTCAGAATTGCTCTCGAAATCTTCTTCTTATCAATCGTATTTTGTTCTCACACACTATGCAACTTTAAATAAATGAGAAATGACATTTGAGAGGCGGATTCATGGTCGGCTCTGATGTAGGATAGCCTGCAATTGCGCGAGAGTTGCACAAATATCATAAAATCTAAACCAATATCACAAATATTGGTATCCATGGTTTTTAAGGATACATGTAACACTGTGGGAAAATTTGTGTATTTTGATGAACAATCCTGTAGATGGAACAACAAAATGTTGGTATGGATTCTAGTGGAGGTGGACTTAGATTTGGGGTTACGCGAAGATACATAAATTATCTCAGATACTAGATCCTATATATAGTCCTTGGATTGTTGGTGAGAGCCTTTTCGCTGTCACTATTGCAAACAAATAGGTCATACAAAAGCTAAATTCCCAATCTTGCACAAGGAGAAGGTTTTAACAGATCCAAAGGAGGCCAGTCCAGAGAAGACCTTACGACATTCCCATTTGGAACTTGACTTTCCTCGCAGTTTTGATAAAGACTCTTTCATTGGTAAGATGCAGATCTTTTTTCCCTCTTTTTTCAGTTCCTTACCAAAAAATGATATCAAAGCTCTTATTCAGAATGAGGGTTGGATTGTGGAGATTTTTGAAGGCTTATGGGATTTGGTTATGAATAAATTCAAAAATTTTCCTTCAGAAGTTACGATGGTTGAAAAGAGTTTATTAATTTCACATGATTGTCAAAACCCTACTAGAGTTTCCAGGGTTTCCAGTTTCAACAAAAGACGGCTCTTTAGTTGAAACCAAGTTGTTGGATTTGGTTAATGATCTTTCCTCCCATGAAAACCTAGATAATACAAGACTCTTCTCTGTAGATGTTGAATTGGGGGGGAAGTTGGTTTTCAAGATTTTGGAGAAACTATTTTGGGATCGGTGGAAAGGAATTTAGATTTCCCCGAACTTCAAAGAATTGATAACACTTGTGTTATTGGACCCTCAAATTTTGATGCTGGTTGTGCTAAAAATGCTCCTTCTTATAAATTTGTTTTATCAAAAACCCCTCCTCTTCAAGTTTTTAATAGTGTGGAGGTTGTAAAAGAGTATGGAGACAAATCCAATGTCACAATAAGGAAAATACCTTCAAAGAAAAACTCAAAAAGAAAGGATACGGGTGAAATTAAAGGAGGTTTAGCGCCTTTCAATCCTTTTACTGAATCTTCTCACCTTGATCCTCCTTCTCCATCAAGGGTCCTTAGAGCACATAGGCCTGATTTGGGGGTTCCTCCATGATTATCCTTTCCTATAACTTGTGTGGGGTAGGGGGTACCCCAAAGCTGTTAACCATAAAAAGGTTAATTCAGACTGTAAACCTCAATATCATCTTCTTTCAGGAAATAATGGTAGATTGTGGGAAAGAAAAAGAGTCTTTTATAAAATATTGTCCTACTTGAAGTTGTGTGACAACAGATTCATTTGGTCTCTCTGGGGGTTTGATCTCAGGATGGAATCCAATGAATGCATATTTTCAAGCCTACCAAATAGCTATTGGTATACTATTGGAAGGTTGGCTAAAATATATTTCAACTCCACTCGAACTTTTGAATTGCTACAGATCCTATAAAGACAAAGTTCCTTTTTGGCAACATTTGGAGAGTTGTGGATTTTTAAAGGAGGAAAATTTAATAATCGGAGGGGACCTTAATTTAACTCTTTCTTCAGGGGAGATTTGGGGGGAACGTGCAATGTTGGATCCCCTTTTTGACTTTTTCTCTTCAATGTTTTCTTCAACAGGTTTAGTGGATATTTCTCCAAGCTTGATCTGTCCAACTTGGAGAAATGGACATTCTGGGATAGAAGGAATCTTGAAGCGATTAGACCGTTTTCTTATGAATGAAGACTTGTTGAGAAATATGAATAGATGCAAATCTTGGGTCATAAACTCTTTTCTTACAGATCATAATCCTCTGTGTTTGAAATTTGAAGAAAATAAGGATTTAAATCACTTCCCCTTCAAATTTAATCATGCATGGTTGTTGGAACCGTATTTTAATCTATTGGTGTGCTCAACTTGGAAGTCTATGATTCTTTGGAAAGGTGTCTCAACTATGAACTTGATTGTGACTAAGCTTATGAAATTAAAAAAAGCAGTGGCTTCTTGGCAGAAAGAAAAGAGAAAAAATATACAAGCAAAATATAGGGATCTAGAGTAGAATTTGATAGAGGTTTTTCAAAGATATCCCTCACAAATTTTTACTCCTGAGGATAAAGAGTTGATAATGTCACTTGAAAAGAGGAAAGTCGAGATCCTCAAAATTGAAGAAGAATCATGGTGTCTCAAGAGCAGGGTTGTTTGGTTGAAAAGTGGGGATAGGAATATAAATTTTTTCCATAAATTCGATGAGCATAGAAATAAATATAACACTATCTAGGATATCCTGGATAATGAAGGTAATCTACAACATTCTCAGGCAGAAATTGGAGCAACAACTTTAAATTTTTATAGATATCTTTATAAAGTAAAGGATAGAGAAGATACCCTAATCCAGCTCAACGTGTTAAAAGAAGTTCCAAGATTCTTCTCGAATGAAGAAAGTAACGAGGTTGGTAAACAAGCCACCCTTAAGGAGATTGAGAAAATTGTAGAGATGATGCCGAAGGACAAAATTACAGGCCCAGATGGATGGACCCAAGAATTGTTCCAACACTTCTTTGATACAATGGGTAAAGATCTGCTAGATGCAGTAGAATAGTCAAAGACTTCTGTCAAGGTATGTGGTTCATTAAATGCTACTTTTCTGACACTTATCCCAAAGGAGCCAAAACCTGTTTCTTTTCATGAATATAGGCCTATTTCTCTCGGTAACTTTGTTTATAAGGTTATTACTAAGCTCATTGCCTCCAGGATAAAAGATAAATTAGACTCATGTATTTAAGAAGAACAATTTGGTTTTTTGAAAGATAGGCTTATATTTGATGCTATTGGTCTTGCACAAGAGTGTATCCACTCTTCAAAATCCAAGAAGATGTCCTCTTTAATTTTGAAATTGGACTAGAAGAAAGATTATGACAAAGTCAGTTGGAATTTTCTAAGAATGATGTTGATATAGATAGGACTTAAGTGGGAGGTGGTACAATGGATAATGGGGTGTGTTTCAAGTGCAAAATTTGCAATCCTAGTAAATGGTTCCCCAACAAACTTCTTCAAAGGCTATAGAGGCTTAAGGCAAGGCTACCCACTTTCACCTTTGTAGTTTCTTCTGGTGGTGGAAAGTTTTAGTACAATGATGAAGAAGTCCAAATCAGATGGACTTTTCTCAGGTCTAAAAGTTGCTAAAGGGTTAGTCATTACACAATTACTCTTTGTCGATGATGTTTTTATTTTGGGTATTGGCTTTATTACAGAATGGATTGAATTAAAGAATATTATTTCTACTTTCTATTAAGTTACTGGAATGGAAGTAAATTGTCAAAAATCATGTTTTCTCTTTAACAATATGGAGGCTGAGAAGAATGAAAGGCTTGCAGATATTTTTGAAATTCCCTTAGTACATTTAGACTATGGATAACAATACTTAGGGTTTAACTTAAATCCTAATGACTATAAAGTCTCTGATTGGTTATGGTTACTTCAGAAAATTAAAAAGAGATTTGGCCACTGGTCTTTTAGGTGGATATCCTTGGGCGTCGGATTGGTACTTATTAAAACTGTCCTACAAAACATCCTAGTCTATGGGTACACATTAGCAAAAGTCCCAACATTGATCAAGTCAAAAATCCAACAAGTATTTTCAAATTTTATATGGAAGGGAGCAAGAAGACCCTCGAGTTTTCATCTCGTTAATTGGGACTTGATTACAAAATTGAAATCACTTGGAGGTTGGGGTATTCAGAACCTAGACTGGTTTGCATAAGCATTGGCAGCCAAGTCTTTATGGAGAGCTTTGTTCGGGCCTGGCCTGTGGAGTTTAGCAATCATTAAGAAATATATTAAAGGAGCAAATGCCATCTATTGGTTAAGAAATGAAAACCACAAATACCCTGTAGGCTTACTCTTTTGGAGGAATATTCTGCTTTATGTGCCTTTGTTAAAGAAGTGGTTAGCATGGTTCGTCAGTACTGGTACCAGGGTATTGGTTGGTCTAGACCCTTTTGTGCGAAGTGGTCCTTCTTTGAAACTCTCAACATGACTTATTCAACATCTGCATTCTCTCAAGGTTTATACTCTTGCACACATCAATCATACTTCTCCTTATAATGCTTCGGGTTCACATGACTGGTTAGCTCCTTGCGATCTGGGTCTGGAAGGTGACATGGAAACATAATGGGAATCTTATATTTTAATGTTAAGATGTAGTGGAGTTTCACTCATAAATGAAGATGATACAATTTCATGGTCATGGAACCACTCATTGGGTTTTATTACTGTTAAATATGATTATGATGCATTGGTTGATCAAAATGTGAAGGTGGATTCAGAATGGTGGTATAGAGAAATATGGAAACTACAGATACCTATAAAAATCATTTTTTTTGTTTGGTTAAGTCTACAAGATTGCATTCTCACATGGGATAATTACAGGCACATAGGAGGAATAGGCCCATCTATGTGTTCACTATGTTTAAGGAGTGATGAAACCACTCAACATCTCATGATTAACTGTGAATTCACGTAATTCATATGGAAGGAAGTATGTACTAAGTTGAATCTATGTGATATTTGGAAATTACAACCCTTGGCTGAAAATTTGAAATCTTGGTTTTTAGTCTATCCTCGACATAGGATGGTCCCCTTATTTGTACTTTGGGGATTATGGAGATACAAGAATAAGATCCTGTTTGAAAACTATATCAGAAATGACTATGGGATCTGTATAAATATAAAAGAGCAGTCCAGTACAGACGAAGGAGAAAAAATTGATTTTATTATGAACTCGATGTATTTTGGTCAAAATACTTTAGGCTTCTTTGATGGAGTTGCAGCTGGAGGTATTTGTGGCGTTGGTATAGTCTTAAAGCTGAGCATTGGCCATTTATTCAAGTTTCATCTTGTTATTAGAACAGGTTCAAATATTAAATCCGAGTTGCTTGGTTTGTGGGGTCTTTTGCACTTTGCCTTGAGATTACATATTCATTAATTAATGGTTGTTGGCGACTCAAAGGTCATCCTTGACTGGTTTGATGGAAAGTCCCACTTAAATGTTTTATCTTTGCAGACATGGAAGAGGAAGATAAAGGATCTTAGGCTTTCTTTTAGATGGATACAATGCTTCCATGTTCACATGAAATTCAACTCTTTGGCAGATACTCTTTCAAAGATAACACTTGAGAAATAGATTGGTTGGTTTTTATATGATGAAGTCCTTGAAGCTTCAATTATTAATATTGGATCTTTCTTCATTTTTTTATTTCTCTACAGTCATGCTTATTTTACTCCCTTTTTAGGAGGTCTTTGATTTCTGTTCTTTATGCTTTGTATGTTTTTCCAGACACTGAAGTTTTTTTTGATTAACCTATGTTAGATGAGGAATATACTTTATGATTTAGGATTTTTTGAGGAGGTTGGTTTATGATGAGATGATGCTTTTTTGACAGTGGTATTCATGGCTCATGATTCTACATGTCATACTATATAATAGAAATTTTCTTTTGATTCTAATGAATAACATTGAAACTGTTTTTTCCATTGGAAAAAACTTTAAATAACGGTTAATTTTATTTAGATTTAATAACCAATGTATTATTATTATTATAATAAATACATTATTTATCATATATATATATATATATATATATATATATATATATATATTCGAGATAGGTTTGAGAAGAGTATTGGTTTTCTTGTTAACTTTAAAAGTTAATCTTAATTTATTTGAATGGACAAACTCAAGTGAACTTAAATGTGGATTTTGGGAATGCTTATACAACCACATAGTAGAATGTATATATAATATACATATATTGGCACAAGGTTAACCTTATATATATACTTATGGACTTTATATTGTACATCGTGTGAATTAATTATTATTTAAAATTAATTGCTTAGGGATTATATATATATATATATATATATATAGAGAGAGAGAGAGAGAGAGAGAGAGAGAGAGAGAGAGAGAGAGAGAGAGAGAGATGAGAATAATAATAATAATCTATTTTTAAGGTCATGGTCAAGTTAGACACCAAATTGGTGTATGAGACCCTCTTGTTTGTGGGATAAGGGATCCCTTTCATGTAGGGATTTTATTGTTAAATTCTATGGAGTTATACATAACCTACCCCCATCTAGATTTTCACTTGTGACCTCCAAGGAGGAAACATGTGAAATAAATAAGGAAAGCTTCAAATGAATTTCATTGACGAAGTTGTACAAATTGCGCAGTTTTGCAGAAAGTAGACAAGCTTGTTTACCACTTGGATTTAACTTATTGTGCCTCTTGCACAATCTTATAAAAAAAAATCGAGGAAACTCAATCACAATCTTTGGAGTCAATTTAGATCAGCTGTTTCATTTAATGTTAATAAAAGGAGAATATTTTGTTAATGCTATCACACCTCCTTGCGCAACTTTGCAGACAATTGATGAAATCTTATGCAATAATGCACAAGTTGACTAAACTTGAATTAAACTTACATAACATAATCACAACATTTCACAACCTTGTGCAGTAGGATTGGTTGAATACCTTCATGGAATTAAATTTACGCTATTGCACAACCATGCATAATTGCACAAAGTTGATTAAAAAAATACGCAACCTTGTACGTTATTGACGAACATAGACATGGACGTAATTTCACCTTATTAGTCCTCGCAAAAGGAAATCCAGGGACTATAGCATTAGATCGGGCATTGAATGGATATTAGTTTTATAGTTGAATTTAAATTTTTCCTCCATTTCTAATGTCAGACATAGTAAAGTTCTAATAATACTTTTATTTTAATTAAAATAATGAAAAAACTTGAATTTTCTACGATCTCATTGGATATCAACTTTCACCTCTTGTTGTCCAGGTGACTGCGGAGTGCATTAAAATGTTTGCACATCTCCGCTTTGTCATGCTTAGAAAATAAATATGTCAGAGATATTTCACCCAATCGATGTCTATTCAGAGATATTTCACCGCCTTGGATGTCTATTCACCATCCTGGTTATGATGTCTATTCATAACCAACTATTACACTCTCTATCTATTCATCAATAACCAATTATTACACTCTCCATCTATTCATCTCCCTAGCTCCCTGGTTGTATGGAGAGAACAAAGACAATGTTGCAATTGATGCTATCTTGCCAAGGTAATTCCTTCTTGTTAAATGGTTTTTTTCCTTTCTATGTATTGTAAGTTAGTTTTTTTTCCATCAATAACATATATTGTTTTATAAGAACATATATTATAATTTTATAAGCATCAATACCTCAATTTGAGACTGCAATTGATTCTATTTTGTCTTCAAGAATTCATTCTCCCTTGTTAAAGAATCAATCCTTAACTACATTGGCAATCTTCACTTCTACAATTTCATATGATCTAGTACTTTTGCAGAAACCTTTTACAAAGAACTAGTAATTTTGTAGAAATCTTGCACAAATCTTGGTCTGCAACTCCTTAGTTGAGCACCCTTACCTTTGAACCGGATTCAAATTTTCTTGAAATGATTTCTTCAATGGGTGGCTATGACTGCAATATTATGAAGCAACCCAGTCGAGGCCTTGTCCATTGTGCCTTGCATCTGAGTTCCTCCATATCATCTAGAAGCCATCTTCTTCTTTTCCTCCTTAACTGCATATGAAACCCCCTGTGAGTGCATAATCATTTGAAACAAATGGTTTATCTTCCTTGGAATTACTCAGGGAGAAAAAGAAACATGCACACTCTTAAGCTTCCACACCAAAACACACACACACACACACAAATCGATGCTCAACCACAAATGCATGCAGAACCACGAGCTATAATTTAAATGAAGAAAACAATGATGAAGAAAACATACATATATGCATGCAAAACCACAAACTATAATTTAAATGAAGAAAACAATGTTGAAGAAAACATACATAGTAATAACATAGATTTTTCCCAGGAAACACTTTTCTGGAGAACCACTTACCAACTTCATTCCTCACTTCCCCAATGGCATTTTTTGGTTGTCTGTTCTTCACTTGGTGATCCATATCCACCAATAGACACCTTAGCCCCTTACACTTGTTTTGTAACCCGCACTTTTGCCCCTTACACTTGTTTCGTAACCCGTGCTTCTTCAAGAGAAACTTAACCTGGGTCTGAGGCCTCCCTCTTTCATGGGGTAGTAGGGGGTGTTAGAAAAATCATGTCTTATGGCAAGGAAGAGAAAGAATCAATAGCACTCCAAGCAATTCAATCGATCGAAATGTCTTTCAATTGTCATTGTTCTTGTTCTTTCTCTCTGAATTTTGGTAATTTAAATTATTTTTATGTAACAAAGACCCGACTTACCCATCATCCCTCATCTGTTTCAAGATTCAAAGCCTAAATATGCTTCTCCAAAGGGTTAGAAGCAAATACCTCAGAACTCAGAAGGTAGGGCAAGTCTGCATCACAGGTTTGCACAAAGACATCTACCACATTGTGATCCAGAGTGCATTAACGTTCTCCTGCGCCTATCGATGGTCCTAGTGATCTACTTGCTAGCACTTCATCCTACTAGCCTTTTGTTAATCTCCTTTGCACTAGTGATGATAACACATGTCGTCACCTTTGATGAGACCATTCGAAATGCATCTTGCCCAAAAAAATTCGGCCTCCACATGACTGCTAGGGTTTACAATTTCCTTCTCCCCGGCTATATATATAGTTCTCAAAAGTGGTATTATTAGGAAAGGCTAAAGGTAAGGTCCTAGCTTCATGCTTCACTCTACCTAGGGGTAATTTAATTTTCCACTGCTTCTTTCCCTTTTCACGACAAGCAGGGAGTAATAGTTGACATCCTACTAAACTATGAAGCCAAAAAAATATTGACTCTGCTATTGAATGGGTTCACCAAACACCTTCTTCACCATGAACATGACACCTTATTCAACATAAGTTGATCTTCTGTAAACCAACACCTAGGATGTCAGAGGAATCAAGTGCAACGATTATGTGGGGAGCAAAGAGACAGGCTGAAAAATTCTCTTGAACACCTCTCCATACTTACACAATATGATACTACTGAATCTTATTGAAGTTGTGTAAGGAAGACTTGCTACTAAAACAACTAAGGAAGAGCTCAATTGGTGACATACACATGCGAAGGTATACAGTTGGCGGCATACACATAACAAGGTATAATTCTTCACGTAATAAGGTATATTTTTTCAACCATAACAACTGAAATGCATGCAGAGAGATGTCAGATAGACCTGACTAACATCTCACAAATGGACTGCATTCGTCTGAGTTGGTGGGTGATTTTCCCAAGAGTTTGTGTTATTTCCACCTTAGATTAATTGCAACCATTCAATTGAGTAAGTTAATGCATCCATTGTATTTCCTCAAGATGTATTAGTGGTTCAGTAAGTTCAATTGATTGTGCGTGTATTTTTATAATTGTTACTTTATGGTATTATTATAAAACTTAACGTCCTATAAGATTATAATTTTCCATCTTTTCCAGTTCTATGAAGTTCTTTGTTATATTTATGTTTCTTCTTTTTAGTCATTATTGTTATTGCATATGATTTATTATTTTTAATATTGAGAAAACTTCACGTAGTAAGATTTTACGTCCGGTAAGATTAAGCTCACTTTTGAGTTTGTACGTTTGATTATTGAGTTTATAGTTTTGATTCTTTAAATCTTATAACTTGATTACCTTTTCACTATAATAATAATCACATATTATTTATGTACTATGTAGAAAGCATTCGTGAAAGCAATAGTGGGGAGATCCGTTCTGTTTTGACTATGCTCTAATAATAATCGCATATGATTTCCTCCATATGCATGATCTAGAAACCATTGGTGGAAAGATCCGTTCAGTTTTGACTATAAGAGTTTTCCACTATCACAATTTCAGTGGACCGTCTTTTTTTTAATAAATAACATCCCCAATATCAAAATCTGTACACATACACGTTGTGAACTATTTTCTCTTTTTTGGAATATCATATATCTCATATATTCACAAGTTTCTATTACATTATTTATTTATCTTACAGTCATTTAATCTCTTGCAGTTTGACCATCTCCGAGAATTTCAAAGATCACTAACAAGGTATGTCATCTAGGCAATCCAATATCACCCACTAGTTTTAATTAACTACAATAGGAATTTATGAATGTTTAGCATCTGAACCTATTGGTTAGGCAATCCAATATCACCCACTAGTTTTAATTAACTACAATAGGAATTTATGAATGTTTAGCATCTGAACCTATTGGTTTTGCAAAGGGTTTTTATTCTTTTGGTATGGTATGATATATATGGATTTCTTTTTATGGTTTGAATCTCTTTATTGTTGTTGTTCTTTTTTGTTTGTTTTTTTAGTTGTTAGTTCATTGGTTCTATTGTGTTATATTGTGTTAGATTTACACTAAGTTTTCAATCGACCTATTTGACAAAATGATGAAGCATTTTCTTTCTTGATTATTTAGTTTTTTCTAATAGTAGTTGGAGAAATTATTTGTCACTATTGTTTTGAACCAAGTTTTATAGATTAATAGTAAAAATGATCTTTCTCCATTACTACCAACAATGTTGGTTATTGCAGTGTCATGCCTTGTAGTGTCATGTCTTATGGGCCATTGAATAAGTCTGCATCTAACTGAAATAATAACCTTCATCTCATAATCTTAACAACCAAGTTGAAGCCAAGTTGACATACATAAATATATTATTTTAATTTTATTTTATATTCATTTTCTCATCAACGACATGGACATAGTCACTGTAGTGGCACTTGTTTACATATGAATATTTCATATTAATACATATAATGTAACTCTGTAATACTAAGATAAAAATAAATTAGAAATCGAGAAATTTTTAAAAGAAAACATAATTCATGCTAATGGTATAACCAAATTTATTAATGACAACCTTACGTAAAATTACGATCATGCGCAAGGTCAAATAAATTTGTTGCGCAACTTTGTGCAAGATGAAATAACTTGTTGCGTAGCTTGGCACACGCTTGTTCTAAGGTTGGTGAAACTTTATGATAACTTGGCTTAATTTACGTTACCATATCTCAATTATATATATATAGCGAGTGTCTTACTTCATGGATTTGAATAATCTTTTGTAGCGGTGAAAAATGGTACTTTGTTTTCCAAGAATCTCATCGAGACATTTAGGAACATCAATTTCATTCGAAGACACCTCCATTGAATAAAAATGGAAAAATTAAGCTTGGGATCCTTCCTTAATAATTCTATCTCTACTTGTTATAGCCCTAAAATTCCCTACTTATGCATACATGGAATTGGCCTTTCTACTTGCACAATTTGCCAAATTACTGTTGAGGAACTCTCTTTAAAAAACCATTTTTTGGAGCATTTACGCATCCTGCTGCACTACTGCCCACGTACATATGCTAGCTGCATACTAGAAAACCGACGTATATATGCTAATTGCATACTAAACAACCCACGTTTACCTCCAAAATTTGCAAAAAATAAAAAGTTGCAAGGAATTCGACGGAGTTAACGGGCTATTGGAGGTTTCCTAACCAATTCACCCATTGTAGCCTGCCCCCAAACTGAATAACTATCATTTTTTCATATAAAAGGAGGTCTTGGTGTATCATTCCATCATTAAGCATTAGAACAAAGAAACTATGCCAAAATCCCTTCCTCTCATTGCCCAAGTTTTTGCATCCCTTTCTGAGTTTTTGCCTCAACATTCCCTCTCTAGCCTTTTCTCCTATAAAATCCCTTTCCTTGCCCTAAAGTGATCAGTTGATTGTGAGAGAAGACTTTGGGATGATGCACTTGGAGCACCATTAAGAGGAGCCTAGACCAGGTTCGCAGAGTGTTGGCCTACAAAGGTTATGACTTTCGATATTTGGATTTGAATAAAATAATCTTTTTTCCTATCCCAAATGATATCTTTATGTTTTTAATTTGATTGACGCATAATGTTTTATATCTAACCCTAATATGGATGAGTAGAGATAGTATATTTTTAGCGTTTTTTGCCTAAGTGTTATTGCAGGTCAGCTTTGGGAGGAGACCAATAGCTTGGGAAGCTATAATGACAAAGGAGGTTTACATTGAGCATTTGGACCAAAGGTACAACTTCTGACCTACTTTCCTATCTCTTTCTATTCTTCCATTTTAGATTCTTTGGGGTAGTTTAGGGATTAGATTGTCTTTTAAGGGATATCATATCTCTCTCTATATCTTGAACCTAGTATAGTAATCGGGGGGTTTTCCCTGCTAGTAGAATTGGCGACTCCACTGGAGAATCTTTCTAGGGTCTTAGTGGGAGGTTTTTTGCTTTTAATTGGATTCTTTATTTCCTTTTGAGTTTTTATCAAGTTTACCGAGTCTTTTAAGGGCCTCTGGTCATCTGCAAGGTGCCTACCAACTTTCCTTGCCCAGTAAGTCTGCCTAGTGTTTTTCTTTTTGAAAAATCTTAGAGGTTTACACGCTCTGCTTCGGCTTAGCCCACATACATACACAGTCTTCACAATAGACATCGCGCGTACATACGCAGGCTACTGGTGCAACAACATGCGTCTCTGTCTCTTGAAGGTGTTTAAAAAAGAAGAAGGATTTTTTCTCTTTCCTGACAAAAGATTTTGGCTTCTCAGGGATTTCTTAGACTCTATAGAGTCTCTATTATTGGACTTAGCTTGGGTTAAAGATTCGTTTTTGACTTGTTTCTTGATTTTCTTTTGCTATCCCTAGAGGTTTAGAATGAACTTTCAAGTTTTAGATCCTCCTTTAGTTTCTTTTTGAATCCCCGCGTTTACGCAGTTGGCCTAGGGTCTCTGTCAATCTTGGTTTTTGCTTTATCTTTTTCCTGTTTCATGCTTTGAAAAACAAAAAATAATTTTTACTTTGGTTTTTCTTTTTAAAGAATTTCAAAAGAAAAAAAACAATTTTTTTTTTTACATTTAGTTTAGTAATGTAGTGTAGGTTGTTTGTTTGCAAAAGAAAAGAGTTTCAATTTCAAAGTTCTCTCTTTCTTTCCTAAGAATATAAATAGTTTTGCATCGTGAAACGAAATCACTTTCTTTCTTAGGAAACTTTTAGCTATAAGATCTTGAAACATTAATTTGAAAAGTTGATATTCACAAAGGTTTTACAATCTTTTGCTTTAAATTTGAAGTATCTTTTTTTATTTTTCATATAAATGCTCTCAAAGTTTTCTTCATTTTTTCGTCTCTTCCAAACACAACTAGTTGCATGATCACATCCTTTGTGTAAATCAAGCCCATAAAATTAACGCTTAACTTAAAATATATTAGACTTTCTGTTTGTAGGGTTCACTGACTAGTTTAGGATTTTAGGGCCTTGAAATAGATGTGAAGAGGAAACTCTTCAAGGCCATTTAAAAAAAACATTGGAGTCTGAGATAGGGAGTGTCTAAATTCCAACATCATAAGAGTTAGCCTGAACCCCCCTCTAACATAGGGGATAAACACGAGGTCGCGCAAAGAAAAGTAGAGAAGATAACCCCTCCAAAGCCGGACCGAGTGTAGTGGGGATTGTATATTGAGGGTCTTTCTTGGGAACAATATTGATCGCATTTTCCTACAGAGCCTCGTGGACCTTGAATCCATTCAAGATCCTCAGTTGTCTTCTAGACCATTTGATTTCGACACCCTTGAAGGGCTTCAAACTTGTTATCCTTCTCATTACGATCAACCTGACTCTCCATTGTACCCGCCTGGTGACTGACTGCGAGCTGGCAACTTAGTTGCCTATTTTTACTGACTTACATAGGTGACTGTAGGGGTATAGAGTGATACCTAGGGTGGATGTTGAATCGTGCTTCGTAGAGTATACCTGGAGGGTGCTTTCGTGTTCGAGTTTCATTACACCGGTTAGTTTCGCTAGTGTCAATTGGCATAACTATCCTTCCCAGTAGTTAGTTGTCTGCTTGATTTATCTTTAGGAACTTTTAGAGTGTGCTCTGTGTTTCACGCTAGTCAAACCTTACAGTGTCGGTTGATAATTTCACAAAGTGGAAGATCAACAGCTTCGCTAGTCGTGAAGGATTCAAGGCCTGTCATCGGTTACTTTGGAGCCACCTCTGCCACCGTTGAGGTGAAGATTAGATCAAGAAGGATCATTCAAAGAGATCAGGCCGCAAGAAACTGTACCCAAGCCAGCTCCGATAGTAGACTTTCTGGCACCGACGGAATCCATCATTTATGACCTTGATACCGAAGGTTTCAGGCCAACAAATCCTCCGATCACCGACTTATTGACACCACTTTTTATTCAAGTAGTTCCCCCCGAGGTGACTTCTCTTGAACGTGAGTTTATTCAGCGAGCGGTGATGGAAGAAAATGATGCTACTTCGTCTGGGAGTCCTTGTACTCCCATTACAACTATAGTTGGAAGGGGCATTCTACCTCCTCCCCCACCTCTGGCGGTTAGGACCACAACTGTCCTGACACCCACGAATTCGGGAAATGGTTTGATTTCTTTGATGACTTCAACTACTGTTCCTTTCGTTCAGAATGTGACATGCGCTCCCTTCTCATATGGGATGCCCGACTTTGACTCTAACTCAAATCTTACTTACTCTACTTTATAGAGCATGGGTTTGGGGGTAGGGAGCTCCAACGCTCCCTTGTAAGGATCTGTCGTGGGCACCACCACCCCATTTAATGTTATTCCTTATGGCGGGGGTCATATACCTCCTCCGTCCCCTTCACTCGGTGGCGTGTTTCAGTAGTCGATCGAGCCTAACGCTAACTATAGTTTGTTTATTGGAGGCAGTTTGGGACCTTCATCCTACACGATGCCGGTGGGATCTATGACGTTCTCTTTGTTTGGTGTGTTTGGAAATAATGCTTTTTCTTTGTCTTCTTTCTCGACTGGAGGTAACCCCAACTTTGGTCAACAAAACCATGTGCGAGGTGTCATTCCTTCTCAGGGAGCGATGATAGGAGTATACTCCACACAAGGTCTTTTGAATCCTTGGCAGGGCTTGTTTCCTTCGCAAGGGATGTCGGTCGAGGGAAACCCCATCCATGATCAATGGAACCCCGAGAAAGGTTCAGTACCTATGTCAAGAGAGTCGACAGGGAGCGTCCCCAACCAAGGTCCTTGGAAAAATGCACAGGGAGCAATCCCTGTGCAAGCTATGTCGTCTAACTTCAGGAGTCAGTCGATGATGCAACAACATACACAATTTCATTTTGTTGGTCAAGGCCAAGGTTTCTAACAAAACCCTGGCCATTAGTCCAACTTTTCCTGGTAACCTAGTGCTAGTCAAAATCTAGGTCCCTCTTTTCATGTAAATACTCTTCAACCAAAACTACCCTTTCTGGAAACCTTGCATTTTCCAGGCTTGTCGAGATTGTTAAATGGCCCAATCTGTCACGATCCGCATTGGCCCCCCATGCCGACTAAGTTGCCTTCCGATATTCCAAAATTTGAGGTAAGCCTGCTGAAGATCTGGATGATCATGTGACTAATTTTCACTTGTGGTGCTCATCGAACTTGTTGAAGGATGACTTCGTTTAGTTGCACCTTTTTCAACGCACTCTTATAGGGGGTGCAAAAAAATGGTATATTGAGATCGACAACTCGAAGTACTCTTACTTTAATGACTTGGATATGGTTTTCCTAAACCATTTCGAGTTGCTAGTGAGATACGATGCCAACACCAATTTTTTGGCCAACTTCGAGAAGACTAAGGCTGACCATATCTCGGATCATATACGTGAATGACGGTGGTGAAAGAGCTTGATTAAGGTCAAGGTCCCTCCTGTGTTTTTTCTTGAGTGGTTCTTGAAGTATTTGGTTCCTTGCATCTCCAAAGACGTAGCAACATCCATGGTGTTTTATGAAGAATAAGCTATTATGAGATCCCATAAGCTAGAACTGATTTACTCTCAATATGGCATGCTTTATGAGATCTTACCCAATGCGCCACGATCAACTCTCGATAATATCAAATAAAAGTTTGGGCCCCACACTGATGGCATAGTGGGATCAGTACAAAGAAATTCCACAGATCCGTTGTCTAATCAATTACAACAATTACTGATTCAACAGATTGTGGCTATCTAGAGTCCCAGTTCGGCTGCCCCTGCAACCCGGTCGTCACTTGTACATAGTGTGTGATCGAAAACTCCCAAGGCCAACCAGAAGACCGAGGGAAAGAAGAAACAAAAAAACAAGAAGGGTAAAGGGGATAAAAAGGCTGCTAACAATGTTGGCAAGGGAAAAAATAAGAAGAGGAAGGTGAAATTTTCGTGTAAGCTTTGCACGGATGATCACTTGACTCACCTATGCCCTTGGCTTGCAGAATCCTAGAAGCTACTGGCACAACAACAACCTACTTTGTTGAAAATCCATTTTCCACAAGGGAAAAATATGGCTCAAGCTTCCACATCGACAAGCGTTCCTGGGGGTAGTCAGGGACCTCCCGTGCCTAATGCTAATAAACTGGCTGCAAACATTTATATGTTAAAAGTTGACGCTCATTTATTGACCAGGGATCGTGACTACGGGGCGTCAGAATCTATTGATAAGGGAAAATAGGCCTCCAACCCATTGAATCCTTTGCAAATTGAGAAGACAGTGGGAGAAACGTTGACTCGCATCCCTAAAGGTGCGTTCAAAAAGGCTTCCCATAACCCAAACACAAGGGCTACTTAGAATTACTCTGTCGTAGAGGATCTGGTACAAACTCCTTGCGCGATGTCTGCTTTGGAAGTTCTTCAGAGTTTCCCATCACAGAGAAAATCTTTGTTTTTGGCCTTAGGAGTAGCTGAGCCTAGTAACTCAGGAATGATCATTTTCGATCCAACCGACCATAAACCCCGCCTTCCTCACCATGTCACTTTTCAGATAGTAGTGCCATACACCATGAAATCATTGACATAGAACATTTTCCATACGATGGTTGATGAGGGTGCCTCGACTTGCATAATGTCGTTGACATGTTGGAAGGCCATTGACCAGCATGAGTTGGCTCTGTTGCCCACGTTGCTTACAACATTTGACGGTCGATCTTTCAAACCACATGGCATTATTCCCTCTTTCCCCATGCAGTTGGAGGGTAAAACTGTGTGCGTCAAAGTTGAAGTAGTCGATGCACCTCTCGACTATAATATCTTGTTAGGGTGGAGTTGGACTTATGCAATGAACGCGGTTGTAGCCACCATTTTTCAAGTCCTATGTTTCCCACACAAGGGTCAGATTATAACCGTCAACCAATTATCCTTCTCTCATCCTGACCCTTCATCGGGGGCATCCACGGTCCCAATGATTGATAACCCATAGCCAGGCATGGTCAACTTAGGGGTTGGATTGTTTCCATATTTGATGGGAACTTTTAACTATCCGCTACCTTCCAATGACATTAGGTTTGTTTTGGTTGTTCCCGACCAATTGAAGGCTACAGTTGTTCAGGTCTCGTACTTTAAAATGAGTTATTTTGAAGACCTGTGGACTTTACCTTCCCCATCGGCTTCGATGGAAGGGGTAGGGCATCTTGGCATGGCCATGCCATTATCTGTTGTCTAGGTTGCGTACAACATTGTCCAACAAACCTAAGGAAACCCTGATCTGGCTCCCCCATAGGAGCTAGATCCTATTCTTGAGCCTATTTGGGCTCAAGACTCTCTCGCCCCTCAAGACCCTTTAGATTTAGTCTTGCCCTCTGATGAGTCAATCCAGGAGGCAATGACTAGTCCTGACATACCTTGGGATGATTTACACCATAGATCTTACTTTCTACCCGAGCTCAAGCAAATAGAGGCATGAGAGTTCATTTTGACCATGAACGGAGATGTCACTTGTCCCATTAACCCTCTGGCCACACATAGAGTCTATGCCGAGGGAAATATGGAAAGTATTGCTGAAACAATTCCTATCAATATCTCCAAAACCCTCGACGTCATGGATAATGTCTTCATTGGAGCAGATTTCTCTGCTGAAGAGATTCATATTTACACCTAGTTGTTTAAAGAGTTCTGTGACATTTTTGTTGATTAAGGTTGGTTGTCATTGATGTCAACCCTTGAAGAAAGATCTGTAGCCCAAAGGTTTGGGTAATGTAACCAATATTGTTTGATGTAAATATGACTCATTATTGTTTTTTCATGGTTGATAAGAAGTAAATATGGATGAACTCCAAAGTGGTCCCCTTATGGTGAAAGCC